>JAQGCC010001871.1:0-20963 GCA_034698905.1 Xestoiulus laeticollis | reverse complement strand
CAAACAGGATGTGTAGCAGACAATTATTTCCCGTAATGACAAAATTTTAAAAAAAAATTGTTTTTCAATTTTAAAAACATTTATTTCGTTTAAATAAATTCAATCTTCAAATTATATAATATCCTTATCCATCAAAAGTAGTCACTACCAAAAATTTCGGCTCCGTGCGAAAAATTGCGTACCACGTGATCACCCACGTCCGCGTCTCGACTGATCCCTCTAGCAGTCTCAAAACTAGAGGCGCGTCTCGGACGCCAGATGCCTCCTCCGGACGTGGCAAAGGAAAACGCTGCCATTAGATGGCGTTACACCAGTCATTAGCGTCCCGACGCGGACGCAAGACGCTCCACCCAAAACGTACCTTTAGGATGAGAAGTACGCATTCGATTTAGCAAAATAAAATATTTGTGTTGCTTGTTTAGACCAAAACTTGACAACTGCTGAATTGGAATTGGCTCCCAAATCAACGACAGAGGCAATCTTGGCAAATCTGCACGAAGACTCTTTTTTCCACTGGAGTCCTCACACTATAGCGATGCTCATCGAGCAGTACAAGGAACACCACGACCTATTTTTCTCTCCGGCCATGAAAAAGAAGAAGGCATGGGAAGTCGTGGCACACCAGATGACCAACAAAGGAGTGGTCGTGTCATGGCAGCAGTGCGAAAGCAAGTGGAAGAACCTGAACAGAAACCACCGCAAAATTCAGAACGATATGACTGCCCACGGTACAACCACAACGAGATGGCCCTTTTACAAAGACATGGAAGAGATATCCGGCATGAGATCGGATGATATGATGGACTCTACCAGTGGTGTGCCGGGCCAAGAATCGTCTCCTTCAGCTTCTGAACTAGGATCCGTATCTTCCGTTCCCTGCGTTTTAACTTCCAATGGCATGGATTCTGCGGGATGTTCGCAAAGAGGCAAGAAAAGAAGGGCCGAAGAGGAACCGGCGTGGTTTCGGTCTTACAGGGTGGAAGTTCAGAGGAGGCATGAACAGCGGATGGCTTTGCAAAAGCAGATTATGGAGCAGCACAAACTGCTCACAAGGCAACTTATCAAAGTGCTGGATGGACTGAAAAAGTGACGATTAAAACGAAATAAAGAATGTACTTTTGTATGTACTAATAAGTCTTGTCTTATTTATTTAGATTCTCCAAACTAGCCATTGAGCTTCTGTGATAATCGGATTTCATTTGATTTAGGGTAAAACATGCTGAAGCATGGATAAGAGAATGGAGTATAGCGAGGAAACATACCTGTGATTAGTCGATGCACCCCCATATTGTGGAAGCACGTATAATCACAGGTATGTTTCAATGCTATTCTCCATCCTCTTATCAATGATATTATCTATGCTTCAGCATGTTTTTACCCTTAGGGTGAAAACAAAGTGCTCTATAGTGCTATCAACGATTGAAGAATCGCTTTATTCTGGAATGAATCTAGGATGATTCTGGAATCAATGACTGCAATCGAACATCTTGTTTCGATCGATACCATTCAGAACTCATTAAAATCAAGAATGATTCTAGAAAAGACAAACTGTGAAAACATGGTGCTCTAGTGCTATCAGCGATTAAAGAATCGCTTCATTCTAGAATGAATCTAGGATGATTCTGGAATTAATGATTGCAAATGAACATCTTGTTTTTCGATATGCTCGCACATAGTGGAGCATCCCAATAAAACATAGCAATGGATTTTTGAAATATTTTTTATTGGTTGGCCACCATTTCCCGTTTTTCGTCTACATTTCTTTGTCTGCACACTCAAAATAATGCAGACGACAAAATCACGTTAATGGGCCAACCAATCAGAAATCTTTGAAAGCAAGAATGATTCTAGAAAAGACAAACTCGTTTGTGCTGGATTCATGCTAGAATCAAGGGATTCTCTATTCTTTGATGCACCGCTATACTATTATTATTATTATTATTATTATTACATTCAAAGATAAGGTCTAAGCCTAAAGGCTTGTGACCCAAAAAAAAAAAAAAAAAAAAAAAAAAAAGCGGCTGGAAAACTCATTAACTAGTTTTTAAACCACCGATGCTGGTTGCAACCACCATCGTCATTTCCGATGTACCAGAGTTCAAGAACAACCCGTGCCTAGTTTTTCCAAGAATTTCCCTCCTAAATCAATCCTCACTCGCCGAATTCTAGGTCGATTTTGTCATCATTCCAATTTATTTTAACCAGCCTCGAAAAAATACGCACGGATTTTCCCCTATAGAATCCGTCACACTGCCAAGCCAGTGTGATCAAAGAAAAATGGCACCTCGTTTTTTAAACATATAGTTTATGGAGTTAACAACAGAAAAGATAAAATGTCCTCAAAACCAGGTTAATTTCCATCTTAATCAACCAAAAACCTATCATGCTTGAATTAGCAAATGTTAACAACTCGTGCAAATACGCTGATAAATTAAGAAAACCTGGTCCGCGCATTAGGACGCCATATTGAATCGAGTTCTATTTTCAGCAAAATGGGAATTCCGCCAGTTTAATTAGATTTACAAAGAATTAATGAAATCCGTCTTTCGTCTGCTGTTTATCCACCAGTTGTGTGAAATGGGTATCATGTTTAAAAAAGAAGAAATTGTCTGTTAGAGGCAAAAAAGTAAACATCAGATCTGGGTTCCAAACTTGAAAAATACAGATTCTTTTGATGTATTAAATCTTTTGCAATGGTTGATAGACGAACACCATTCTAATGTATCAATTTCATTCGCAACACATGGTAGAAATAGAAATTGAAAGTTTCACATGTCCAAATTCAAGATGGCGACCATATTACACCACGTTTATGACGAATGGGAAACCCTGTAATGAAAATGTCGCCTTTTTTCCCCCCTTCTTGTTTGTTTACTCTATTGCGTGTGGCCATTCCGAATAGTTTTACCTCCAGATTTAAGAAAGGGCATAATTTTTCCGTCAACCCTTTAAATCCCGAAGAATAAACATTTGGACAGAGTAAATGCCCGTTAACATACGTATTATTTCTTGCCCTGATGGCTCCTAATGGGTGGCCCAGGAATGCTATATGTCATTATGAAATTTCATCGTGCTTACAATGACAAACAAAGTCATTATTTTTAGGATTTTTTTTTTTTCCAGAGTGAAATTTTTCCTGATGAAGAAGAGAGAGAAAAACTACCTATTAAAATGATGGAAGATCCCCACTCCCTACATCCCCCACGATGCATGCTCATACATGTATTTATTTTAAGCCTACTGAAATAATACTTATTTACAGTTTACAAAAAAAGGTAATGGTGGTCTATTGCGCAGATTGTAGTCAACGTTTGTCAGATATTAAAACAGGTTTTAAAACAACAACAACAAAAATAATTTCGATAACTTCCATTTACCTTATGGCACTGCATGTCTCATGCATCCAAATTATGCATGCAGCGCCACCTATATAAAATTTTTAAATTCAGACAAATAAGCTTGAGTAATTTTCCAGTACTTTTACATTAAAAAAAAACAAAAAAAACCCACTAAACTACAACCATATTAATCAGCGATTAACTTTAACAGACACCTGGGAAACCATGCAACCATAAATAAAAGAGTTCAAAAAAATAATGGGCCATTCACTTTTCAAAATGGCGTTTTTTTCGTCGTTCCCTAAAAATCTGTTGAAGTGAAGCTTGTTATTTTTTCTCCTGACCAATTCTCGCAACTTTTAATTGAAAACATCATCTGTCACGCATAAGATTTTTGCTTACTAGCTCGATAAATTAGTTCGTTATAAAAAGTGGGGTGAAAGGGGGGGGGATCATTCGGTATAAGCCTTCGCTAATGAATGCATACTTTTTAAGCGATGCAAAATTAATCGCCTATAAGGATTTGGGATAAAAAAAAAATCGAGACAGCCGACAATTAATAATTGCAAAAACGACCGACAGTCATGTCATGGCACCGAGCGATGCTTTGAAAAATTACCAACCAAAAACTGAAAAAAAAAAACATCAATTAATTTAAATTAGCGAGCACCTAAAATTAAGCTAATTATGTTTTGTTACTCGTCTATAATTTCGTAACTAATTAAATTAATCCTCAAAATCGTTTTCAAATTATTTTTATCGGATGCTAATTTAAAACCATACGGAAATACAGACATACTAGTAGTATAGATAAAAACACATAATTTATTCCTAGTAATTAAAAGGTCGCTTTTAATTTGAAAAACGTCCGGTTAAAATGTGGTGGCTATATATACAAAAACATTTGAAATTTTAGGAAAGCGTTAAAACTGGTCAGCATTGATAACAAATATTGGCTACAAAATGTCAGTTTTGAAACTCCAAACCCAAACCTTCAGCCACAAACATGGCGGCTTGCCATACATACGAGTAGTTGCAAAACTGTGCCTTTAACAGAACAACTATATACCCTCCACCGTGTCCCCTTGACCCTCTAATTTACACAACTACGAAAAAATTCGGCGGAAATTCCCTCAGAAAATGTGTTGTTGCCCACATTCCACACATTCCGTCACATCCTGCACTGCGAGGCAATTTGCTTGGCTTAGTGGCATGCTATCTGAACATGTCTAATTTATAGGTTCATAAAAATTCAAGTTGGATGTCTATATGCCCATTACTTACAGGTATACATATGCTTCTTAAAATACTTCAATATTTTTTACGACGACAAGAATAGGTTAGTGTGCATGTATAATTTCTTTGAGTTTTAGTTCACCGCCAGGTGACGCCACCTTGCGAAGCTGAATTTCCCACAAACAATACTACTTTCCAGATTTAGAAGACAAATTGCGACTAGAAGCACAAACATCTAACTGAAACGAAATTACTGATTTTGCTCTGCCCCTATTCCAAAGCAGCAGACCCGGTCACGAATTCTATCTTGTACCCAGATGGTGAGCATGTGGTGCTATGGCGACAATGCAGCGTATGACTGTTGCACGAGGCAAGTACATGTACATTACTTCGCCTCTTGAAGATCCATACACATAGAAGTGGATAAAACTTGTGACCACGCCGAATTTAAGAAGAACAACAACAACAACAACAAAAATATAGATAAAGCGTCGTTACAATATGACCACTGAACACGTGATGTAAATGAAGCGCCGTTACCGTATGAAACTTATGATCATACAGTCGAATTACTACGAAGTCGAATCTATTAGAATATGATTCATGGTTACCTTTTATGGAACATTTTCAGATATAATGTAGTATACATGTACATGTATATATATACATTATATTATGTCGATTGAGAGAAAAACTTTGTATGTTACTCGATTAACGCCTTCCCCCTCCCTCCTTCAATGTAGCCATATGCAGTGCATTTCAAATATTCAAAATACGCAAAAATATGGTAAAAAAAATCTATCAATACAAATTCTTCAATTTTCAGAAACCCCAGAAATGCAATTTCTTCCAAGCTTCTGGTAGATTTCAATCGCTCCATAGTCGGGGACGCAATCATGACAATAAAAGGAAAGGAAAAGCAAATGCACAAAATTGAAATGTTATGGATTTTCCTTTTACTGTCTGTTTTATTCAATCGTTGAATATTTTGCTCGTCTATTTTCCATTTTTACCGTCTAAAAACGAGTGGGACGTTTGCTTCAACTAGGTTTTTTTTTATACATATTCGCAATGCGGACCAAAACTCTCCACTAAATCTCAGAAATAATCGCGAAAAAAATACATGTATAAAAAAAAATACGAGCAACGGCTTCTCAAAATGTAGCATCCATTTTTTTAACTTAAAGCCTGGTCGAGTGCATCCTCCAAGAGGCAGATACAATGACCTTTGGCCTTTTTAAGCAAAATTTTCATCTTTTTTACTTTCCCTTCGTGTCTTATTGGCTCGTACGTGCGTCTATAGTCTACTGGCAATATTTTCCATTTATGTATTTGTAGCATCAATTTTCAACAGCCTTTATTCAACTCCCTCACCCCCCCCCCCAAAAAAAAAAAAAAAAATTCGAGTAAATATCCCCTTTATATTTTCGGTTCCACTTTCGCAGCCCCTCGATATTTCGTGAGGCCAATTGGCATCGTACGTGTGCGAGTCTGAATGCAAATTCATTTTTTAACCAAATGACGCCATAATACAACCCGTCGCCCCATATACGCTCTTCCATGCATTTTCCAGAAAAAAAAAAAAAAAAAAGATGCATCTTGGGGAAAAGTTGTTCCCTTCAGACAAAAAGACATGTTTATAAGGATCTACAACACAGCCGGTAACGGCAATCTACATACAGATAAAACGACCTCACATTATTCAAAACCAAAACTGCAATCAGTGCCATAACAATATTAAAAAAATAAAACGACGAAGGAACGAAAACGACCCAGAATGGGATCGACTATAAGCGAGGCAGCCCAGAGCTGGGTCATAAAACATTTCAATATCGACACGGGAATATATATAAAAAAAACTGCGATTAATGAAGAAACATGCGTGGATTTTCAAAAAAAATGCCACGTGCCACATAGGCGGCGCCACAAACCAATCGACAATGACGTCTGAAATGCAGATAATTCTTAGATGAAAAAAAGCTTTGTTTCAATTTGTTAGCCTCGGTCACAGGTTCTATCTAGTCTTAGACGAAATCAAAATCGAACAGATTTCTGCATGGCTTGGTGGATAAAATGCGTGACCATCAGTAGATGGCATTTATATGAAGCGCCGTTATGATTGGACCACTGCACGGCAATCAAATCAGCTGTAAAGCCAAATGTTTCGTCTGGCACAAGCAAAGCTTTACTGTATTTAGATCTATAATGGAAATAATTCTGATATTTTTAGACTGTTGAAAAACCCTTAGAATAAACACATTCCCCACTAATTGTGTTGATATACAGTTTTTCCCGATTTAGATTACACCAGCAATCAGGGGGGTAAAAACACCTGAACTGTCGCAAATCCTTGGGACCGACATCCAACAGGTGCTTTTTTATTTGAAACAGTGCTTGTTTCACAAATGTAGGGGGTCCAATTGTTTCAGCTGACAATGTCCCAAGAGGCAAACCAATCCAGTGATAAAACAGATTACGGATAGTCAGCCACTTTTAAAATGTCAGAAGTATCAAAATCAAGAAAACCAATTCTTGCAAACATTGCCTCCATAATTAACACGAGTGCCTCAGTAAGTTCTTGTAAAGGGCACCTTGGTGACGTCACGTTCGAGTAAGTAGTCCATTGTCCTTGGATGTTTTGCCCATGAACCAGAACCCGAGCAAGGTGCGTAGGAGGCTATTCAGTCCAGTTTTTGGGGATTTTTCTGCCCCCGCCCCACATTTCATTCGAACCCCCTGGGTGCAAAATGGGGGAATGTCTATCACAAGCTCCCTTCTCTGGGTCTACCCCCTACCTCACACATTTTTTTCCTTTGTAAAAAAAAAAAAAAGGCCCCACCTCTCGGCATTCCAACCGTCCCTGTACTTATAGGATGGCAATCCCTTTATCTTCTCTGGGTAACAGCCTTAAGGGCATCAGTTTTTTCATTCTTTCTTGTAACTGAACTTCAAGACAACCCGGTGAGTAAGACCAGTTTTTCTCAGGTAACCAACATTCACCCCGATGCACGACGGGTAAAATAGAGGGCACAAACGGATCGAGGTGCCAAGCTGTCTGCCGAATTCGGAATCTCGCCTTTGACCCCTTTTTTTCCCTCTTTAAACGCCCAACTGGCTCTACTACTCTGGTATTATAGAGAACCAGATGCAGTTAATGTGTATATTTAACTGAAGTGAAACTGATACAGGTCGCGTACATGTGTCAATGTAGCGGGTTTATAATGATTTTTTTTTTCATATTCCATTTTCAGGAAAAATATGAATTAAACGAAAATTTAACACTTTGGGAGATACATGTACATGTATATGGACATACTCTACATGTTCCTACTGTACATGTATATGGACAAACATGGTCATACGTTCGCATATAATCATGGACAAAATTTCATCTTCTGATACAGTGCATGCCATTAAATGTACATGTATCTGAAACTGCCACAATACATTCGTACATGTACACTGTATATCAATTTATGGGATATACATGTATACACTGTATAATTTGTCCACCAGGGTGGCCATGCAAACCATTTTTTTGCAAATACACAAGTACTTGATTATTTACTTTAGGACCATTACTGTATACTCTGATGCTTGTTCATATATATGGACATGTATTCTCATATATAACCATTTAGGGCCGGCTGCACCAATTGACTAAGGTGAAAATCTAAGGTTTACTAACCTGGGTTTAAAATATAACCCCAGGTTAGCTGTTTGTCATACTTAGATTTTCACCTTAGTTGGTGCAACCGATCCAACACAACCAAATAACCCTTGATAAAATTAACCAGGGTTATGGCGCCCGTATTTAACCATGCAGAAACCAAAATATCCCATCTTATTTTATATAATAACCTGAGGTAAGTTATACCCCTGCCTGCTGGCTGGGTTAACCTTTCCATTTCCCCCATTTTCATACTTGTGCAATGTAAAAGTGGGTTAATCTAGTGTTCTACAGCAGGTTAATCCAAATCTCTGTTGGTGCAACCAGCCCTTATGGACAAAGCTCATACTTCCAGTAATGCAAAGCTCAAAAACGGAGCAAATGCTCAAATACAATAGTCTCAATGCCCCAAAATGGTTTCAATGCTCATGCAGCAAATAGTATGTACACAATTTGTCAGACAAGGACCATGAAGAGTCAGTTCCATCCAAACGAAGTCTAAATTCAGGATCCACCCCCGAGTTTAAGAGAACAATTAAAGACGATCTTAGGTGGGGGTGAATCCGGGAACAGTTCCCACTCCTCCTCCCACGCAGTTATTACTAAACAACATTAGCGATTAGCTCCTGTTTTCCTCTCCTCTCACTGTCCCTACACGACGAGCATTTACCCCCTCGTTTTTTCCCCAACATTTCATATTTCGCAGATCCGAAGCCAAAGGGGGAGTCGGCCATTACGGGTTGCGAGTAATTCTGGTTATCAGATAAGTGCTAATGGCTGGGCACATAAAAGCAACCATAAATGAAAGGCATCTGGTTGTGAAGATGCCAACTCCATAATGAAATTTTACCTCTCCATCTCGTTCCGCCGGGGCTAAATGGCGCTGGATCACGTGACGAACGACGCCATCCCATTGACAGGGGTACTAAGTTACGCACAAAAACATTACATAAAAGGGCGCGAGGGGGGAGAGGATTTCGCAAAAGGAGGGGGGGGGGGGGTAGGGTTATATAGCAGTAGCCGACGTGGCGCTAGGGGGCGAACTTATCGCAACTGATACGACAATTGCGGGTGATCATTACGAGCCAGGGTCAAAGTTCACTTGCAAAGTGCGTCGAGACGGCCTAATGTACGGTTGCATCAAGGCTAGCAGCTACCCTTTGGATAATGCAACGAACGAGAGAATTCTGGGGCACCCTGCATTCGTTAGCTTCGTACAGGGTGCATCTGAAATAAACGTATCCCAAATAATCCAGCTGCTGTTTAATATTCGTAATTCAAATATACAAGGGCGATTCTGCACCAAACATCGGTCGACAGATACTCAACATATTATAATATAAATAAAAATGAACGTGATTTTTGAAGCACCCTGTATACGTTAGTCTCATACAGGGTGCGTCAGAAGTCCAACTACCACAATCATCAAACTCCTGGAGGTGCGTACTGGAAATATGTGATACTGGCCACAGTAGCCTTGGTTTTAAAGATTTTTGGGAGCACCCTAAACACGTTAGCTTCATACAGGGTGCATCAGAAGTCCAACTGCTGGTGATGCAGCATCAGAGATTCGTACTTCAAAAATGCATGGTTCTGAAGCAAACACCTTTAGTATTAAAATCTAAAATGCTAAATCTGAATATACAAGTCTCGATTGATAGAATTTTAACACAAATGTTTCGCAGTACGCTTTCTGACACCATGCACCAATACAAAAGTCCAACCATTTTTGACGAACCATCTAAACTACCTTGCAAATGCCCATTCAGAACACCTGCCTGACACGAGCATACACGGATCGGTGCAATTGCCCTCAAAACGGCTATTTTTAATGCCCTAATCTCGCACCCCCCTCAATTAATGCGTGCTTCCCAGCACCCTCCACCCCCACCCCATCCCCCTCCGGGTCAAAATTTCGCACCTAATTTCTGCATCGGGGGAGAACAGCAATAGCAATAAAAAAGGTGGCAACCTGAATTCAAAAATGGTGTTAAAACCAAAGTCTTCCATTAAGCCCTCCTAGATTAGCCTTCTTAACCCCCCACCCTCTCCAACCAAAAGCCCTGGGATTAAAAGCGCTATAGGGTCCCCGTCCATGCGCTTGATCACGAAACAATGGGCTTATTTTCGAGGGGCATTGTTTCCCCAAACACCTTTTTTGGTTTTTGGTGAGCGGCCATAAGCCACCTTAGTTTCAGTTAAAACTCCACCCGAAAAACCCCTTCCCGGACCCAGGGATTCAACAGGGCTTAAATAGCGCGGGGCAACAAGTGAACATCCCTCCCTTGGTCCTTGCAGCTGCATGAAGTACAATTGGAAACCCATAGCAGAAATAAAAAAAAAAGGGGGGGGGGGGAAGATGGGGGCTAATGGGCCTCTTGATTGATGGATCAGTGAGCGTCCAGATATGGAAATCCATTCTGGAACATAATGCCCCTCTAGAATCCCCCTCATCTCAGCATTCTTCCATTTCCAAATTAGGCATAATGAACCCTGTGACCCCCTGACATTTATTTAGTCATCGATTTCAAAATCACTTTTCCACAACTCGAGTTTCAAAAAAAAAAAATTTTTTTTTACAGGATATGTTAGCATTAAAAATGCAATAAAATTGATTTAAACAAAAATTTATTATTCAGTTGCGGGTAGGAAGTCAGTCGTGGCCACACACACACACCTTGTTTACAAAGCAAATCAATTTGAAAAAGATTGAAAAACAATCAAATAAGAAATAAAAACTCATGAATTTTCATGGCCATGCAAGACAAGACTTCTGAGCATTGCCATATCTATAGTATTGCAATCACCGACCCGAGTCCTTCATCGGTTACATATCTCGGGGGTAATTCGTGACCATAAATCTAAAGATTTGTTACCATTTCACCGGCCGATGGTCATTTGAAACGCAAAAGAGCCCACCAAAGCGAAAAATCAAAAGGATTTTAAAAGCAGAATTTGAAAACCTCCCACAGGCTTCCTGGAAAACGTGAGTTTTCGCCATTAAAAACTCCATTGGTTGACCACCGTCCAATCCATTTGAACTTTTCCCGGCACGTTTAGGACCTCTTTCTCCAAAGGTTCGAAAACTTCGGTTTGTTCAGGTGCAAAAACCCGGCGCCTTTGCCTTAAAAATCACTAATTCGGCAGCAAATATGCCTCTGGGGCTACATCGAAATATGCACGTGTACGGCCATAAAACTTATTTTGCTGGGTCCCACGTACAGTAAAACCTGCTAAAGGTGACCACTAGGTCACTATGCAGAGGTTGGTCACTTTACCTGGTTTTACTGTATAAGCCACAGCCGGACATAATTTGCTCTATTCAAGGTTTCCAATATATAGGCTCCTTCACGCGAGCGCTGTTAAGCACAAACCGGCAACGCTTTTCCGCGTAATAAGATGTGCGCATGCGCGGTTCATGCGCGCATCTAATTACTGAATTTGATTAGAAGGTACCAAACCTATTTTCCAATCGAAATTTTGGCCACAGTATGGAATTTCGTACTGTACATCAGCAAATTTATGGAGACATTTCGTAGCACATGCATATATAGAACAACATACTTGCAAAAATTGGTCGCACATATGTTGGAGTTACCAACAAACTAAATTAAAAGGGTATTATGGGGTGGCTGTTTACGGGGATAAACATCACAGAATCTGGATAGAAATTCTTGGAAAATCAGTACCACCCAGTTTATTATAATCCTACACTGAACTGACTGTACTGGTTTGTAGAACAAAAATGTCACCATGCCTGTCGTTTTTAATCTACGCGTATTAATCCCATCGGTTGTCGTATATCGAGAGGGGGGGGGGGGGGGGAAGAGGACATCAATTATTAATTCAGATTCTTGCACGATGTTAAAAGCTGCGTTTATTTATGAATTGCTGCTCCCGCCATCTATCTTCTTCTCCTAATGCAATATTGATATGACACGATGCTCTCAGACACGCGAAAACGCAGCGCCGATATAGATTCACCTCTAATGCTATTTCAATGAAATAAAGCCTCCGGATCAATATGGACACAAGTATGGAGAAATGTTATTAAATTCGAGACGAAAATCCGCTTTTCCCAGAGCGCCAAACACACTGCAGGAGAGAGCTTTTATGTGCATTTAAATAAAACGCACTGGCTTAGCCCGACACTACATCGTCTAGCCTTTTAGCACTCCATTCATGCTAAATGCTCTCCTTGAGCTAAAAAAACAAAACAAAAAAAAAAACCCTGGCTAAATCCTTCTTAAACGCATTTTTTCCCCGTGAAATGGCTGCTGAAACTAAATCAACGGGTTTTGTAAGTTAAACCAATTATTTTCACGTCAATTTAGCGAAACATTTAATCTCTAAACATGCAATCTAACCATCTTAGCACTTAAAACAGCGAGTTTTAGATGTTCGTCCATAGATGGCGCTGCGAGTTGCGGTATAGGCAATTCAACGTCATCTGCTGCAACGCCATCTCTGGGTGGAAAGCAAAAGCTCTAAGAAACTGAATTAAGGCTAAATTGCCACGTGTGAATTATGCCCAGATTCCCTCTGGACGGCAAGCAGCGATCTGTTAGCTGCGCGCATGCGCACTTCAATTGACAACCGGGCGCTGCTGCGATATAGAAGTTGAAACACAGCCAACTTTTTTTAATGCTAGCAGAATTGATTCCGTCCAGTGGGAACCAGGCATAACTGACTTTCTACAGGGTGTCCACCAGTTTGCAATGACTTGATTATAAACCACACGGAAATGTCTACATGACCATCGAGTTTAAGCAGAACTGCACACTTTGTTCTCTGCTTATCCACCGCTTTTCTTAATTGGATAAACAATGCCTGACCGCTTGCCATTAATTGAAAAATCCCACCAGGGGGTGCTACGCCTCGCCAGATTATATTTTATCTCCACGGCAGATTTTGTTGACTGGCCCGAATCTAAACATGGAAATTTGCGCAAATGAAGCAGCGTGCGTACACAGTCAAAATATTGAATAACTAACCCCGTTTCGTTTAATATCGTGGATAAATAAATATTCATCGTGAATATAGCGAGCAACGGCACGAAGGAATTTTGCATATCCGCTAGTTATATACACACGTGTAATGTATAAGCTTATAAGGGGAGGATCCCTCTTTATAACATAAAAAAAAATAATACGGCAGAAAATTTATTACTGCGCTAGGCATAATTCAATTACTCGCTTATGAATAAAAAGCCCATTTATTTATATATATATATGCATCGTTTATAACGGTGGACTACATCCATTTGTTTATCTTTGTAATTACCCGAATATATACAAGTATATATGCCACGAAACACGTTGGCGCACCACGGCCAGGATGAAATATTTGCGTGGGAATGACCTTTTGATACACTTTTTTTAATTTTGTCTGGTTTCGGAAAAGTCCGCTTTACCGGGAATTCAAATACATCTAGCATTAAGCCCACTCGTTCATTAATTCCGATTAAGGTGGGTGGGGGGGGGGGTGTTGGACACGCTCCCCACAAAAGGCGCGAGGATCGCCCATAAATATTGAAATCACTCCAAATCTAATCCAATACATACATGCACATCAAGTTAATTGAGAGACTTGTGCACTTGGTATTTGTGTGCAGGTATTACGTATTTTGGACAATAGAGGGATTGCGCAGGTTTACTTTAATCTTGACGACATTGACAGCACTGTTTTGTTTTTTTTTTGCAAGTGCGCATGCGTGGGGACGATATGGTTGGGGATATGGTTGAGCGGAGACGACAATTTAATTACATTAGAGAGATTGATCACGCCTCCCTTAATGCTAACCACATTGACAGCACTGTATTTTTTTCCAATGCATTCTCGTTAAGGTAAATCAGTTGACGGGGCATTAAGGGAGGCGTGCTCAATCCCTCTATTAATGTGATACCACAACGTCTTTGAGAAACATAACGACTTTTACGGCATGCGCATGCGTAATAGTGTTTTTCGTTTTCGTTAAGTTTACAGGAAACCTGCTCAATCCCTCTTATTTACTCAATGCTCATGACCACAATCTCGTAATTTCACATAATGCTTGCAGTACATTAGCTGTGCACTTGGAATTTTATAAAATAAAGAGCATTTGATCAATGCTCATGAGCACCATCTTTTCACGTCATCATCAAATGTACAAGTAAGTAGTGTACACGTACCATGCTGACTAATGTTATTAGGCGAATGCTAAAATCATGACCCTTTTCCTTATATTTTTGTAAAAGAGAAGGGTAAAAGCCAATTTTCAAAGTATACATGTACATGTATATTCTTCGGATGAAATGCTTTTCGATTTCCCCGTCATCGCCAGCCAATCTGAATAAAAAAGCAATCAATGTAAGCCTCGGCACTTCCTTTCACCCTGGGGAACAATTGCAAAACTCGTTTTGACACAAATTAAGGATTTTGGATCAAAAGAAAAGAGCACACACCCCAAAAATTAAATTACTCAATTTTGAGGATATGGGTTGAACCACTACTCATGACACTCGCATTTTATAAACAACTTCCCCCCCCCCCTTTTTTTTTTTTTTTTTTTTGTTAACGCTTGTACATATTGGTAAACAGACAATTCATGATTTTAGCATATATTCAGAAACCACTTCGACCTAGGTTATATTGTAATGGCAAAAAGTAGCGTGGGATGCACGCAATTGTTATTTAGAAATGACACTGACACATAATGTAAGGTTGCGGTTTGTGTGTAGGTGTCCATCGCAAAAATACAACTTTTGCTTTTGGTCCGGATTAAGATATGTCAGCAGAATTGAAAACAGGCAGAAAAAGGTCAGTAGAGAAACGAATTAATTCGCACATAAGCCTACAAACAAACAACAACAAAAAAACAATTCACATCTACGAGAACTATAGCCCATGTCACGAAATCCATCTTGTCTTTGACGAAATTTTTGAAAATGTTCTACTTAATGCTTTGCAAGTGCGAGTGACGTCATTTCAGCGGCTATGTATTAATAATCAAGCACGTGGCTCTTGTGTTTTGACTTGGCTGAAATTTAGATACTGAATGCCCCAGTCATATAGTAATGGCGCTTCATTTACATCACGTGTTCAGTGGTCATGCTATTACGGCGCTTCATTTAAATGCCAAAAACGTATAGTATTCAGCCTATGCTTGCTTTGCAAAAACAAAGTTTTAATCTTCAATTTGGCGAGGTCACGCACATTGTCCTAATAGGAATGTGTTCGATTTTTATTTCGCCCAAGACAAGGCATAATCTTATGCACCACGTCTTAATGACTAGAATCCATTTTCTAGTCTTAGTGAAATCCTACATGTATATTGCGGATAAATGAGGTAATTGGGACCATTGCTCTGCTAGGGTCATCCATTTGGAAAGGACCCAAGGGACAAGATGCTTTGACTGCACAAGTGTACATCAGCTATAAGCATGTCTCCTATTCGAAATTCTTTGAAAATCCAACAAGGAGAATACATGTATGCAAGTACAGGCAAGTTGGGACCCTTTTGGCGCGCTTGACAAAGTGAGGCAATTGGGGGGAGCGCCTTATGGGGTTTCGCAGCGCAAATTTAATCTGTGAGCGACATGTTGGCCAGAATTGATTACCCACCGTGGAGGTGACTTCATTGCTAGTTAATCACCGTGAGAGACAAGGATATATCATGATTTATAAGGACTAATTGCGCTAACGCATACATCATCGAGACGATTTTAATGCAACCCACAATTTAATTAAGCAACGATGCGCATTTAGTTCGAAGCTGCTACAAGAAGGGAGGGAGGACAAATGCCAGGGAATTTCCCTCGCGAATATTAGAAAAAAGGAGACTCAGAAATACAGGGTGCTTGAATTTTTTTAAAAAAAATATTACATTCTCTCGAATGGTTTAATGAGCGGCCTGTCAAAACCTAAAACAGAGGGGGGGGAGAGATAGTTTTTTTTTTTTAAAAAAGTTATCTTATACCAATGAAATGTTAAAGACGAAATTAGCAGACAAGATAATAGAAATTTAATATCGAAACCACCACTGGCAAACATTATAAAAGTTTAATGTCAATTTGTGCCCTAAGCATTTCCTGATTTTTTTTTTTTGGGGTGGGATGGGTGGGGGAGATGAGGGGAGAAAAGGTGGGAATGGAGAAGGAGTTATGGAGTTCCGAGTCAGGGTCAGTGACCGACGAAATCAGCTGACTCCACACGGTATATAATTAAGGTATTTATTTTAAACATCGTTCGAGTACTTGTTTTGATTAGTAATATTAGACCCAGGGAAAGTGAAAAATTCGTGCAAGAATGCATCGATTGGCTGAAGGTTGCACACAAACTGTGGTTCATATAATGGGAATTCAAAGTGCAGTGTATACAATGTACATGTATAGGTTTCTAACCAGTTGATTGTATTAACCAGAGTTATAACCATTCCCTGTGTCAGCAATTTCTCATCGCGTAGAATAAGCCTAGTCGTCTACATGCAAGTTGATATTTTTTAATATTTTAATGACTCCCAATTACTATACAGGAATTTCAAATACCTATCAATTTTGTATGATGGCTAATTTCAGGAAGAGGGGCGACCAAGCACTCGCTTTGTCAGACAGTGACAATTGCTCTTGCAAGAATCCCTGCTTGTTCATAGATGTAAATGCAATTAACTTCTGTTTTTTTTTTATATTCAAAAAATGAACTTCCACATTGAATAATGATGATAATAATAAAAAAAAAAAACGAAACACCAATTCATCAATTCCTAAAAACATTGAATTAGAAGTCATAGAATCTGTCAAGTCAATGATGGGAAAAAAATCCCTGACATTTTTGGGAATTAAGCGAGACGACCAATTCTAACAAAAACAATTTTTCTGACCATTTCCTCGCAATTTTCACTCAGGATTTTTTTTTTTAAAAAAACCCTCTGAAACAATCTACTTTAAAATGTTCCGCTCCGTTTGCTTCTTATTAGTGTTTCGACGAAAGATTCATTTTTCATCTTTTGTGTGTACCCAAAACTCCAGATGAATTAATGCTTGCCAAATTTCCCTTTACAAAAAAAAAAAAAAAAACGCTGCTCCTCGACCTCTTTTCAATTTTTCCACTTTTTTTATGGAAATCGACGGATTTTAATGCTAAGCAAACACGAGTTATCAATCTTAATCGTCCTTGTTGAATGCTGTTTTTTAAACAACACAACTCCGGAATAATAAGTTGCGACATTTCCAAATTCGATTACTTCACCCACACCTACAACAGGTGATCCATAAAGCAAAATTGTGGTTAGTTGGTGTAGTTCCAAGATGGCGGCCTGGGACAATCCCTTAAGAAAAAGTCGGATTACACGAGTAAATCATATAGGCAGGTTTCATTGTCCAACCAGCACTTGATTTATGCATGGGAACATACTTTTCCAGAACTTTTGTCAGCACGTACTGTTACAAGTACAAGGCTTCTGTAAAAAGCATCAATGAAAATAATAAAAAACCCTGCAGTGCCAATTTGTCAAGAATTCGAGAGGGAGAGGGGGAGGTATTACCCCAAAAAAAAATTGCCAGGCAAATTCAGGATTTTCGCACTATAGCATGGTAGAAATTCGTTCATTTTCGTTTTCGTTCAGCAAATAAACACGACATGGGAGTTTATTCCATCCACCCCCATTAAACATTTCCCCAGGAGTATAGCGAAATAAAAAATATATATATAAAAAAAACTTTCCTGACTTTTTTTTTTTTTTTGCACTTGCAAAAAGACGAGCCCAGTCAGTGCCAAAAGTAATAGTGCAGTTTCCTGTTTGGACAATTGCCTTGTATAAATAAATGGCACAGAGCGGATCGCAGCATCACGACCACACCAATGGAGGCCCCCATTTTCAACAAAGCAGCCGTTGAACTAAAACAGGGGGAGGAAAAAGAAGAAGAAAAAAAATGGTTATCCCAGAATGATGGAGGGGGAATAAAAGGCGAAAGACACAAGGAAAAAAAGGGGGAATGATGGGGCAAGGGGATAAACGCACGAGCCCACTATTAATACCCCCCCCCAACTCTCCACATTGCGTGGATCCCGAATATAAGGAGCAATTCTGATGCCCTTTCGCAACACTGCTTATTCGGCAATTAAAGATGAGGGTCCATTACATTTTCGACCCATATTTGCAGGGTATTTCACGAGTTTCCTGTGTATTTTTAATGCCCGGTTCCACGGCTTAAAGTAAACAGCTTGTCACGAATTCTAACTTGTCTTCGCTTAAATTCTGTTGCAATGAGTGACGTCATTTCAGCTGATTAATATCTACCTTCAGGTTGAAATTTGCTTCACGTGTTCAGTGGTCAATCCATAACGGCGCTTCATTTAAACGCCATCTGCCGGTGGCGTTCAGGATGCATTAATTGCATTCTGGGTTGCAAGATTGATTTCATCCTCTTTAAAATTCAACGAGGTCACGAATTTTACCTTGTACTGACAAAGAATTTGTCGGATTTTTATTTCAGCTAAGACAAGATTGAATGCGTGACTGAAGGCAAAAAAAAAGTTCTATAGAGGCATATGGACCTTTGGCCGAAGCGCCACCTTGACACGTTCAAAATGGGGGTCCTACCGCCCAATCTCTTCATTAAATCCCTTTGTAAACACACGGCATTCAAGTGTAAAAATGTTTTTTCTTAAACATCCGCGAAAACTCGGTTTATACATTCGGCCCTCCTAATGCTTTAATGCTTCATCGACCAATTGCAATAAGGGGGGGGGGGGGGGGGGGGGGAAGACTAGCACCCAGGTATATTTGTGTCAGAGCAACACGTTCAGGCATAAACACATATGGCACTTGAAGAAGAACAGCTCACTATCGTTAAAAAAGACCGCCCAGAAAAAAGAAAAAAAAAAGAAGTCACACATTACATTTAAAGATTTCCAAGAAAAAGTACATGAACTTTTATAAATACGTCGTTTCAACCTACTTAAAAAAGATGGTCCTTTTGCGCCAAAAAAATGTCTAATTTTGGTTAGGGTATAGGCCTACGGAGCAATTCGGCTGGAAATCGGATTTCTTAATTAACGAACTCAACGGGGGGACATTTCTTGACAATTAGGTTTCCCGTCATTTAATTTGCAATCAATAGCGTTTCCAATTAATTTAATTAGACTCGGAATCTGGCGTGAAACAGAGGATGAAAAGGGGGTGAAACCATGCGAGGCATGTCTTAGGGACTACAGGGTGAACCTCAAAATCCCTTCCCGAAAATTCACGTTTCACGCAGAAATGAAATTGTCAACTTTCCTGACTTTTCCAGTTTTTAAATCAAGTTTCCCTGACCATCCTTCAGACTAAAAATGAATAAAATATGACAAAATGCCTAACAACTTATCCTGTTGTTCAAAGAAGCTGTTTTAGAACTGCAAATTACCACCGTAACTTCTTCAGTAAAAAGTTGTTTTTGTCTTCAAATTCAGAAATAAAACTAATAAGTTATTAATCAAGGAGTTGGGTATAACATTAATTGTAAGAGTATACACAAAAAAAATTTTTGGTAAAAAAAAAAAAAACGTAAAAAGCATACATGACGATTTTGTGTTAATAGGGAGTTTCAGCCTACATGACGATTGACGGTTCCTTTACGATTACGCTTCAAACTGTATTATGGCAAGTGGCGTTGCGTCTTTGGCACCCGCTCATCATTTATGACGCGCAATCGTAAAGGAACCGTCCATCGTCGTGCAGGCTGAAACTCCATTATAAGAATTTCCAATTTCTAAAGAAGCAGAGAGCAGGCTTAGTCTCTTGTGACTTTTGTGATAACTAATGTGAAAGAAAAAAAAATGTAATATTTGTGGTGAATTTCCCTGACTTGAACAAAATGAATCTTTTTTCCATGACTATTCCAGGCCAGTGAGACCACGCGAAACAAGCGCCACCCAGCGGAGTTTCGAGGCAACAGTGTTAAAATAATATTTCTTCAACGGACTTACATGTACTGGTAAAAATTGTCCAATTGAGACCGGTCACACGGGAGTGAAATCTGACCAACATTTTTTTTTTTTACTATATACGAGAGCAAAAAAAAATAATAAATGTTAAGTGGGGGCACGGGTATGAGGACATTTAAATTGAGAAAGAGAGAGAGGGAAAAAAAAACTGACGCAGACTAAATAAAAGGAGCATTTGTGAGGCGCGTTTTCCACTTGGTTCGGCCTAGGAAAAATAGAGGCCGCCTGCATCGTGCCTGTCACTACCTCGTTTGTTTAATTAAAAAGCAACGCCATGCCCCATATTTGGGATTCAAACCCGGGGTTCGCGATCAAGAACAAAAGAATGTGTTGGCAAAGCGGACCAACTACAACGCGTCCATCAACATCGCACTCGGCACAGAAGGGCAAAGCACCCAAACAGTTTTGTTTTCAAAATGGATCCCCCCCTTTAAAAACTGAGAGTGAAAAAAAAAAAAAAAAAATGGCTGATTTGTAAACAAAAATGAACTTCACCTCAAAGCAACACTCACGAACGAAGAGCTGCCACCTGCTAGAAAATGTGCCAAACAGAACCGTCCAGTTCCCATCGAATTTTGGGTGGGGGGTTTCAGGACAGTTAGCTGGTCACACGGACATTTTCCCCGCACACCAAAATCTGAGTGTTAAGGGGCCTTCACATTTGAACGTTTTAACTATGCTATGCTGCTATGCCATCTCTAGCAGACAACTATGCCACGACATGGATGATAAAATACCAAAAATTAGTTAATAGG
>JAQGCC010001870.1:0-20971 GCA_034698905.1 Xestoiulus laeticollis | reverse complement strand
GTAAAGATAAAGGCAGAAAAGATAAAGGCCATTTAGTGCTAAATGGCCTTTAACTCCATAGTCTGTCCGTAGTATTAAACACATAACCAAAAAGATGAGTATATCCCAACTGCCAGAAATTAAAACCGTGGTTTTAGATTTTTTTAAAAAATTCACCGTCATAAAAGTGTTGGATATGGTTGCACTGAACGCAATACTGTACGATTTTTAAATCTTATTATAAGTGGGTATATGGTTCGCATTGATAGCTGATATTACAAACTAAATTTCAGTTAAGAAATGAATACTGGTTGCTTTCTCATAAGCCACATGTACGTAAGTTTACAATGCATATTTATGAAACATAGAATACTAGTACATTTAATTCTTTGACACAGAAATGAAAGATGGACTAATAAAATATGTTGAGAAATAAATAAATAAGCGTTCAGCAGGTGACTTGTTGCATCCTTCATTAGAGAAATTAGACAAATGATGTAAATAATGGTAATTTCAATAACCATGTAATGTACATGCATATATAATAGTAGGTACTAACTTGTTGCTATATATACAATTATAAAGTAAGATTTGGAAAACATTTTCAAGAATTGCATAATCTTCTTTCCATCCACTCGTCATTCCATCTTTTCATCTCCCCTGGGCCCAAACAATGGGCAAAAACGAAACAAAATGTCGTAGCAACATATTAATGATGCCATGCATCTGAAGGGCAGATATTGAATACCCAGGTGAGATGCGGACAATAGAGATAGCAAATGCCCACAAATACATACATTTCAGTCTCGCTATCTTTGCACTTAAGCGTGTAATGCCAACCTTCCATTTCAGCCATATGTATCCTAGCAAACAGACTTTGCCAAACCTAAGCTTTTAAGTAGTGATATACATGACCGCATAATACCGGACTTGCACGTGGAATGACCTGGATTTCTTAAAGATGGCACGCAACAAAAGGAGTTTGGGAGTAAAAATAGAAGGCAACCGGCTACATGTCATACTCAAACAACAAAATCAATGTCCAGTTAAAGAGAAGGGGGCATCGAGTAAGACGAAATTAAACAATATCTTTGAAACGTGTATGGCAACTGAAAGCAATTTTGACTGTTCTGGATCTCAAAAAACAATGATAGTCACTACAGATATGATAAGAATAATAACGAAATAGGTCTTAGAAGACATTTTTCTAGTTATCCATCAAAGTGGAGGATCCACATACCATGGATGTTGGGAATTGAGAATTTAAGGATTCAGGGAAAACTCCATAGGGTCGAATCATGTTTTAGAACAGTGTGGTTTTAGAATGTGGTCGTTGAATTAGATGAATCAATGAGATCGCATCATTTGGATAATTTGAAAGGACTTCGGGATATAATTGATGAGCAAATATTAATTCATTAGGATAATTGGTAAAAGCTTATAAGGGCCGACGGCGTATTTGAACTCCTCAACCATATGCATGTCCATCAGATCAGCACAGATGATTTTTGTGCAAAGTCGAAAAACAAACAAATTATGCACGGATACCAATGACAAATTATTAGAAATTATAATTAATGTAGATAATAATTTTGAAAAAACTGAATATCTCAATATCAAAAATATGCTAAAATCTCATTTAATCTAGCAAAAGTCTCAAAAGTCGAGCTGGACTGTTATATACATGTATTCCATAAATGTCATGAATTCTTACTTAAAAAACGTAAAACTATAATGTCTCATTAGGCCTACATGTAATTTTAAATTAAATTTATGAGTGTAATTTGCATGTGGAAGAAGTTTATTTGCATTTTTTTTTGTTAGAAACGTGTAAAAATCGAAGCAAATTTTCAATGTAAAATGAAGCTAAAATGAGTTAACAGGGGAATTCCCCAATTCTGGCTGAGTTTGATATCTTTTGACTTTTGTAATAATTAACAACTATAGTTACTTGAAAGCAAATGTAATAAAGTTTAACCAGAGTAGTATATTGTCAATATCTATACTACTAACCAGTATTAAGGGTTCGATCACTATATAATCAGCAATGCATGCACTTAAAATACTATCAACCAACGGGGTAAATTAAATTTAAATGGTATGAAAACGCGATAAATTTCAGCCAGCTTCTACCCTCTGGTCCGTAGAGACTAATTTGCAAAGCAACAAATTACGACTAGAAGTAAATTTTCTTGGTTGTCTTTATAGTTTACAACGAAATGAAAGCTTAATTCAATTAGCCACAAATCATACATTCTCCAAAACGTATACAATCTCAATGTTTCACGTTTGGTTGCATCAAACTTCTTTGATTTTATATCGTCCGTTATCTTCGGATTAACACACTCTTCAAAACGACAATTTAAAAAAAAAAAAGTTAAAAAACCATTTTTGCAAACATTTGTTCCGCGTTTCATTTTATGCGGATTACATCTACCAAACAAAATTGAAAAAAAAATGTCAAGAGTTTCTTTTCATTGATTTAGACTAGGTCCATTTATCTCACTTCCATATTCACCCCTTTCGCTAAGTGGAAACAGAGGTGGAGATTTCATTTCGAGATGGCTTTTCATATAAACAAACACATGCAGTACTCCCGAACATGTGATGCAATGCCTTTTCAACCAAACTCTGAATATGATTGATGATGGCTTATGTACTTTTATCCATTAATTCCAATTCTTAGCCTATATTTCATTGGGCAACACGTGATGCGTTATCACTCTTCACAACGAGGTTAGTCTGCCCGCAGTGCTTTTATTATACAACAGATAATAAATAAGCCGTGCCCATATCGATATGTGGGATTATCTCATTTTTATGGTCATGTATAGTTGTGTAATTACTCAGAGAAGCCATGCATGCCACGAGTAGTCAAATTTTAAAATTAGCGTCATTTTTTTTTGCATATAGTATATATACATGTATGTGGATGAATTCGATCCAGTCAGACAAAGTAACAATCAGACATATTGTTTAAAGTGTATTGCATGTGCACATTCGCATATTTAGGAGCTGAAAGCATCTATACATATGAGCCATATTGCAACGGCGCTTCATTTTGGCTACATCACGTGTTCAGTGGTAATATAAAACGGCGCTTCATTGAAATGTCTTTATCTTCTTTAAATATAGTGTGGTACATGTAACGAATTTTATCCTTGGCGAACCTGAGCACATCTGCATTGTATTTTACTCAGGATTTGTCCGCTTTTCATTTCATCATAAGAGAAGGCAAAAATCATGACCCCAGGCTATTATATTGAATGCAATAACAAACAGTGAATCAATCTACAATAAGGTACTTAACCGATGCGATTCTGATTGCATAGTAATTTATACAGTATGCATTTCACTGCATAATGCATACATGTATGCATGCATGTTAACAAACATGTCACAACAAACAGTAAAAACATGTCAGATGTTAACTATCCGTATACCAGATAGTTTTCACAAAAAAGTAAACATTTCACAACATTCAACTCAAAAATGTTTCAAAGCTTTGCATCCTTAATTGGTTCCTTGAAGAGCTAAAACAAGCTATAGTGGTGCTAAAACAGTATATGGAATCCACATTTATGACTAACAACCGCAGAGAGAAAAAGTGCACTGCCTGTATGCGTGCAACTTCAGTAAGAGGAAGAAGAAGAAGAAGAATCTAATTTCGATGTCAATGCAGCAATTAGGGGCTCTGATCCTATAGGCCTACCGAGCAAGGGCTCGCAACATCAAACGTTGCGACACGACACAACAAAGATGAGACAAATGAGAAACGGTTGACTCGTCAGTTGTGTTTATACGTACATTCTGTCAAACAGCCTCCTAATGATGCTGACTTAGAGGAAAGTCACCTGGTTGGTGTAGAAAAAGGCCCAACAAATGTCATTTAATAAATACAAACCCCGCTGTAAGTTGCTCGTTGCCAGCAGCCCAAACCCAGTAAAAAGGTTTAAATTGGCCCAGTTGCCTTAGCAACTGCTTCAGAGAACCGGCCGCCACGCTGAGCAACGACCTAACAGAAGATGCGAAACAATAACAGAAAGAGGCTCAGCCAAAGATATGCAAATCAGGTTTATAGCGAACGAAACACCTAAAGACCCTGGGGCTCACCTAATGGCGGATATATTAAATCGTATAAACATAAGTTCTACGAGAATATAAATGCGATGGGTTTATCTTACGAGTCTGCGCATGCATGCTTTTCTTGCATGAAAATGCATGCCCTTTGGATAATTTGCAAACATGTTACCTCTACGTGTCCATAAAGGACCTGCAAGCTGAGATAACAGCTAGAAAGGCAGACCAGAATTTTCCAAGCAAATCACCTTAATTGGTATGTGTAATTTGTATTATAAAATAGAAATGAAGCCAGGGCAGCATGTTGGTACCGAATCCATTGGTCACTTAGGACCTCTGAGAACTGCTTTTTATAAAGTAATTGAAAGTATGAATGTTTATACCGGCAATGCAAACCGGCTTATGCAGTGTTCTTGCTAAAACTTCCCTGACTTTTCCAGTTTCTAAAACAATTTTCCCACGAGACATACACTTGGCAAAAGGTGCAATCAGATGACAATTTGAGGATATTGATTTTCGTCTTACCTTCTTTGCGTCCTGGCAAGATTCCTCTTGATTTTGGACTTCTGGGAACTGGTGTTTGTGCCTCCGTCGTCTTGGTCCAGGCCCAACCAGCTCCTTCTCCTCCAGGGCGAACCTTCCGTGGATCCACACACCTCTTCCCCGCAAGCATCACTGACAGAGAGCCCTTGGGCAGAGGCCACTTCGCTGTCCAGTTGCTGTCCAGCGTCTTTCTCTGCAATGGCTCTGCTGGCCGACGTCCCAGAAGTATCCAAGCTCTCTTGTGAACAACTGACAGTCACATCATTGATGAAGATTTTAACCAAACTTTGTGCAGTTCCCAGCATGCCACCACCAGGGTCCAACGACTCGGACGAGGTTTCTCTCATGCCTTTGTTGCTCTCATTCATGCTACAGGAAATTGCCAAAGACTCGAGTCCTTGGACGTCCTCGTCTTCTAGGCTAATGCCACGACTGCCTACAAATAGAAATCAAAACGAGTCAAAATTTGGTTATAACTACACAAAATTGTTTAAAATTGCTGAGATCTTTATCAACAAGCTTCCTAAAGAAACAAAAAAAAACCGATGATTATTACGAATTTTAAAACAAGTTTTCCTGACAATCTTGATGACTGAAATTTTAAGAATTATGCTTAACAACTTCTTGTCTCGTTGTTCAGAAAAGTTGTTTTAAAACGTGATTGACAATGTTTTACAAACAAATGATAACCTTGACTTCTACTTGGTATTTAACAAACTGAAATTAATTATTTATTAGCATAACTGATTAAAACCTCATAACTATAGAAACAGAGAAAAAACAAATCTTATATTTGTGTTGAATTTCTTAGAATATTACAAAATAAATATTATCTCTAAGTATTGGATATTTTCCAGATATACGGGATAAAACTATAGGTTATGGAAACGGACGTTTAATCAAGATAATTTCATTACCAATAAATAACCATACATGTAATTTCAAGATAATGTTAATGAAAATAAACATCATTATCCTATAAAAATATCTATTAAATCAGATTTAAAAACTCAAACGATTAATTATTAAGCCTATCTGAGCAAACCTTAGACAAAAAAATGAAAAGGATTATAAAAGTACCATGGCTAGACTATAGAAAAATATTCAAGAAAAAAAAACGAAAAGTCCACCTGTTGATTTCCATGTAGGTGAATCATATTAGGTACAGCGAACAATAATTAGAGAGTATACAGTTTAATTCGAAAATGCCAAAGGTTCCCTAACGACGAAAGCTTAAACATATTAAAAATATCCTTTCATAGACATTACTAGTTTCTGGATTTTTAATTAATCGATATACAAATTAAAGCAAGTCATGAACGATGAAAGATTTCCTGCCGTCTTTAAAGGCATTTTTTGGTGTACATGGAATCAAAATGCAACATCACATCAACTGATTATAAATAAACATAATTCGTTAAGCTATTATTAAAAAGCCTTACGTGCATAGGGGAATTTTAAAATTTAAATTTTTTTTTCAAGTCATCAGTATCTCAATTTTTTTCAAAAGGTCAAATTAAATCATTTTTTTAAAGAGAATAGAATTACTTGTATAATGGCTTACAAATCATTCGTTCATGTAGCTCGAATGCATAAATTGCAAAGGTAAAATTTGACTTGTTAAACATGACCCATGTTTGGTAATGTCCTAAAATGCCCGTGTGCATTACAAGTTAACTGGATCTTTGCTAAAAAAATTCCATGATATACAATTTTTCACTAATGGTTAAAAAAGAAAGATCTATCTTTTAAGAAAAGGGTTGCTTAAAATTGATTATTTTTTAAACCTTTACCCGTACCAAAAAAAATGGGCAAACCATCATGACACCAATGCTTGCAGTGATTGCCCGTTTTCAGGGGTAATAAAGGGGAGGGTGATGGTCTAAATTGCGTTAGAGGGCATCATGCTTTATAATTTTAAAAAAAAAGTTTCCCGAATGGTCTCACAACTACTAAATCCTTCCATCTATCGTAAAATATTCTGAAAATGAAACAATTTAACATCGAGCACTAGGCGTAATCATAACACGATTACCCAAGACGAAATAGACTTAAGACAAAACGAAAACATCAAAGATGTTGCATTACGCTACATGTATTCTCGTCTAAGCTATCTGTAAATCATAAATACACAATTTACATGCACGATGAATAGAAAAAGCCCGAAGGTTGATCGCGATGCGTACATAACGCAATAAAGTGAGATATATGAAATTAAGCTAGATATTTTATCAAGATGAAAACCTAACGTGCATCGTCGTAATCTGAATTTTAGAAGTCCCATGGTATAGCCAGGGTTGCATGAGATTCAGAACAGATATATTTTGAGATATCACCGAAATGTTTTAAGTGGAACAATTTAAGTGGCAAAATGTGTAAGAAATATCTTTGAAAGGAGTGAAGGTACAGATTCCCTGAACTTAAATAAATCATATTTTACGTTCATTTACAACATGCAAACGTAAAAACCAAATGTGGAAATATTAAAGTGTGTTACAAAAAAGATTTTCGCCAGAACAGCACGCTTGAAAATTTCATGGGAGCTATTCTTGTTTATAAAACTGCGTCCAGTTTTAAAGAATGAAGTATTGAATAGACCAAGTAGGCATTGAAAAAAGTTAGCATTAATGGTTGCCATGGATACGCAACTTCACCTCGACCGACAGAAAAATTGTTGAGTCATCAAAATTGTGAATTGTGGTAGTGACTCCTTTCATATCCCAGTTGGCATTGGTTGAGGACAATTTTGTGTACATGTATATTGTCAAATGCATTTCATATACGTGTATATGGTAATATATACCCTGCTGAAATTGCAACAAAACCTTTTACCGTTCTGCATAACGATGCAAACAACAAAACCCAATACAGGGCTTCCAGTAAATTTGATCTACAATTTTCAAGGATTTCAAGGCTTATCCATTAAAGAAACTCCGCACATGAGCAATTACCATACATGGCAGACTGATATTTAGGGCCTACTATTAGAAATTCATGAAATTTTGGGTTGATATTTCACGAAATTCCTGGAAAATATAACCCATGTTTGATACTAAAATGCCAAATTATTAGTATCTCAAGCCTCAATATCAATGATAAAACCCTACGATTGGACACCCTGCTGTAATAGCAATAATTCTATTGGTATTCTACTGAGGATTCCTAAACGTCGTGTATATAAAATGCCTTCACGTGTTAAATACACATGGGAGATGTTTAATTTCGCAAATGCTACCGGTACCAAATTGCTAGAATTCCCTTAAAACGCTAATAGCTCACCTAAGGTATACGAGTGCGCCTAATTCCGTCTAGATTCATGAAATATAGACGCCCATGGGTCTATAGGGTACACCAGGCTACGAGTGACTGTCCAGAAACTGGTGGCATGTTAGCCTACACGATACAAAACCATGTGTAGTTTGGGGAATAATTTAAAACCAAGATCTACGTTTCATCATGAGATTAAGTCGATTAATGGCCTTTGAAAGGCAGCCAAAAGTCAAAGCGAATTGGTATTTGTCACACATTTCTCAAACGAAAACTGATGTGCAATGGACACGGAGCAATTGGGGAATTTCAGTAAGGACAACGGAAAATCGAGTACTTTTATCACAACGGAAAATCGAGTACTTTTATCACAACGTCAATCTTCAAATTCCCATGGTAAATTCGTAAATTATTATTATACAATGCATGGACTACTCCTTAGTTGGACACCAGATTAACCAAACCCAATTATATTTATTAAACTGTGCTATTTCAAAAGATATGTATAAAAAAACTGGTTGCAATATAGTAAGAGTTCTTAAAAATCGAGAAAATTTTTGACAAAATATTTGATATCCTACAGATACACAACAATGTATTAACCATATTCCGTTCCAGCACCCTCAGTTTTTGTATAAGTCCTTCCTACGATTTTTTAACATGCCCACACCTGTTTGATATAGGCATATACATTGTATATAGCTGCCCCAGAACCCATACCACAGACCATAATGCATGTAGGCGTACAATATATACCTCAGAATTTTGCATTTCCATGTAACGTACCTTGAAAGGTGCTCAAAAAGACTTTAGAGCATAAAGGTGCTCCATGATGTAAAATAGGTTATATTTGTGACAGTTTATAGCCTAACACGTACCTTATTTATTAGTATACTACCCTGCACTATACGAGAATGTGGTGAACAGAAATAGGACTATATTAAGAGGCGATGATAACTGGATAGAACTACCGCTGAAATAACAGAGGAAATGAAAGAATTGTTTTCATATCAATTCAGCTAAGTAAACCACTTCACGGGTAACTTGAAGTTTACTTAGATCTTCTGAAAACCATTTGCAAAGCCGGTCAAAAGCAAAAGCGAAGACAAATAAAGTTTGCACTTCCACTAGTTATCCTTACATTATTAACCAAATCTTAAGATTTTGCCTGAAGAAACTAACTTGGGTAGAAGTGTTCTCTCTAGCTCTTGCAATTTTAATCGGGGACTCACCGGAATGGAAAAAAAAAAAAACGATTGAAAATATTGGATGCGAAATTTAAAATGCTATCATAAATATAGATGAACGGGCAGCGTGCATCTGACTGGTTGCAACGATAAATAATGCATCCTATAGGCTACAGAGTGCGAAAAAGAAGCATCATATTGTTCGGCAGGCTGACCAAGATGGCTGTCCTGTCAGAAACAAACACGATCCATAAGCGTAGCAAAAAAAAATCTATTAAAACTTCACTTGTATTTCGATTGATCGAAAAATAGCTTCATAGCGAGGGATGTAACAGAGAGGCAAGAGTGCGTAACACCGGAACTCAAGGATCGTAATGCTATCGGACAATGTCAGCACTGCGATGTCAAATCCGATCATCCGATAACGCGATGATTGCGTTCTACGATCACTAAACTGAACCAGAAGTTGAAAAAGATTCAATTTAATAGCATCATTGGCAAGCAGTTACCATTCTTATTAAACACGACTGGCAGAAAGGTTTGCTCATGCTCAAGTGCGTTGAACATACAACAGATGACTAGCTGTCTCAACAGTCAAACTTATCTAGAATCCCATCCGAAACAAAGCAAATTTTTAAAAATGATGCTTCGCAATGAATTATAATCTATGGGCACATAAGCATACTCCAAAAATGTAGCACGTGGGTGTAGTTAACCGATTAACCGTGACGGTAAGCACATGAGCAAACTTGATTCTCAAAATGGCTTGACCTACTATATACTGCAAATAGGAATTCAGAGATGTCCAAAAAAAAAAAAAAAAAAAAGATGGGCATAACTGAAATGTGCAGTGATGGGATATTTAGAAACAACAGCATAAGCTGGATTTGACCAGCTCAGGGAGTCTACTGGCTATTTATATAGGGGCCTATATAGTAGCATAACCAATGAGATTAAGCCCCAGGCCACACTAGGCTGGAAACGCGCGTTTGGATAGCCTTAATCAAGCAAGGTTTTTAATTAAAAAAGAGTTTTCGCACGAGATATTAATGTGCACATTTTATAATTCTAAAATTTAAATTAAATTCGATGACCTGTTTGAGGCTTGCCAAACGCGCGTTTCCAGCCTAGTGTGTCATAAGGCTAAGTGTGCACGTACTAATAAAGATAATTTTATTTTAAAAAATGTGTTACAAAATTGGATACCTCCTTTAAACTTTAAAGTTTATTTTGTTTATCGTTATCATCAGCGATAATTTAAAAAATAAATACAGTGAAACCTCCGAACAGCGGTCACCTATGGGACCGTGAAAAAGTGGCCGCCCTTCGGAGGTGGCTGCTGTTCGGAGGTTTAAAAATCCTTTGCGGGGGAGGGATCTGTTCCAACAAAACATGGCCGTCCTACGGAGGTTTCCCTTATTCAGAGGTGGCCGTTAATAGAGGTTTCACTGTATTTTAAAGGAATTTATAATCTCTCATGCGTACTAAAAATGCCACTTTTACAAACTCGAACATGAAGACATTGGAATAACTGTTCGACTCAAATGAGCGTTATACACCTTGAAGGACAAGTTCCAATGAGTACCCATATTGTTTAATTGGCAAGGAGTGGACACAATAGTTAAATGTTTATTTGTAAACCTTAAGACAATGTATTATAAATAGCTAAACTATCTTATTTTAATAAAAATACCGTAGCTTACCAATTGCATGAGAGATAGGTTGAAAATAGTCGTCCCAAGGATCGTCCTCATTTTCTGCCAAGCTAGGACAAGAAGCGCTAAGCAATGCCAAAGTTCGTCGTCTAGCCTCCTGTAAAGTAAAAATTGTAATCATCAAAATACAAGAAAATTAAAACTATTCAAGAATATAAACGATTTGCAACAACTTAAATGAATATTACTCAATAACAATCAGTTCAAGTTGAAAAAAAAAAATTCAAATATGAACTTCCATTTGGTGCATAGCGACTTTAATAAGTGCATTATCGAAATGAAACTAGTTCCATTAAAGGGTAGAATAATCTTACAGCAAAAATAGCGCTGCAGAAGTCAGAAATTGAAAATGCTGCAAAATTAAATTTACATAAAAGGTCATCACCCGTTCATAGCTTACATACAAGATACATTATATGGAAAAGCAGAATCCCTATATGCAAGTCTAAATACATGTATTCTAAATTTATAAAAATGGAAATTGCGGAAATTGAGAAAAACAATGCGATTTAAAAATAAAAAAGATAAGCAAATCGCGTCTATGTATGAAAATGTGTGACGTCAACAGAATGGCGTTAATGAGATAAGCTAGGAAGTGTTGTTTTTTTTTACATTACCCCCTTTAATTAAAAGCTATGAAAAAGGAAATGCGGTAATAAAAGGTAATAAAAGTAGAACACCCTCGCACATTTCTTCAGCAATAGCATTTATCACGACTATTCAAATGCTAATAAGGCTTGAGTACAGTATTTCATGAAATATGCTCCTTTTCTCCAGTGCTCCAATTTATGAGAAACATTTTATGACAAGAGTAGCACGTCGCAAATTTAAAAAGCGCCACCTGAACAGTCTATAAAAACATTTGCTACCAGTTGCTAGGAAAAAATGCTATAATTTTGCATTTCATGTATAAAACGTTCTTTAGAATGACAACTAAATCAGTTGCTATTTTTAAGCTCATCTTGTGCCAAAACCTGTCAAATTTCGCAAAATATTCGAAAACTGCCAAAATGCTAGCAACAAAGTTTCAAATATTATAAGCTACAAGTGCATATTTAAAATGTCAGTCAGACCTAGCAAATGTTTGAAAATAGCAAAGTTCAGTTCAGTATATATGTGTAACATACATGTCATCCACCATTTAGACGTGAAAATCCGCAAAAATAAGGCGTTTTCGAGAAATTTGAAAGGGGCAAAAGATAAAGATTGTATATGAAAAGAAAGGCTTGCGTCATATTATGACATGACGTTCAAAAATAAAGATGCAATGAACTGTTTTGCTTTAAATCCTCGTTGGCCCCAGCTTTTCATGCTTGGATTTGCACCGTGGGTTGCATACAATATTTATATATATACGAATTGATTATTTCCGCATGAACCCTCCAAAGAGGCCCCGAACAACACCTGCTAATATTTCAAGATCATTCATCCAAAAATGCGGTATTTTATCACGCGGGATTTGAAATAAAAAAATGCATTTTTTCCGTTGAAATCTCTCAAATGGCAACTAGGTCTTGTCAGGATTTTTTTTTGTGCAAGAACACTCAATTCGTTGCCATTTTTCAATTGAGGATAACAATACCCAAAGGTCGTTTTGAGATGCTAAGTAACGTTGATAGCTGGACCAAATCTTATTTCTATTTTGCAAACTTCGCTTTCATCCACTGAATAAGACAGTTCCCAGCTGAGTTTCAATTACATTTTCCCTAGAAAGAATTTTTTTTTACCTTAGAGTAATACTAGATGGAATTTAACATATAAGATGTGGTATACATTAGTGGAATCATTGTATAAATATATTTAGAATACTTAAACTGATTCACTTGATATTGTCGAGAAACCTTTCATGGTATAATATCATCACATACTTGAGATACATTCGTATATGAAACGATACATAAAGATGTAATATTATAAGAAGTTGTTGAACAATATTATATATTTAAAGAAACTTCTAAAGTTTCTACATGTATCAATGCAAACTGACTAGATGGTTTTTGGAAAATTCACCAAATACAAGTTTTTATACTGGGCAAAGGCTTGCATTAAAGTGAAATACAACTTACATGTAACTTTCCATTTCGAACATAAAACGATAAATTTAAAAAAAAATTCTCTAAATATTTATATAGGGATCAGTCAATCTATTTTTTAATGAAAATGTTCAAATTTTAGCAAAAACTTCATCTTACATCCCCGAAATTTAAAAATAATTTTCATTTAATAATATAAAAAGTAAACATTTTCATATAAAATAGATTGACTTTTCCCAAATAACTAAGGAGAATATTTTTTCTAAAATGTGTGTTTCAACAGAAGCAGCTAGGACTAACAGAAAACTTTTTCCATAGGTAGTGTTGATCACCTTAAGGACACGCATTAGAAAACCAAAACAAGCATGTTTAATTTCAATTTGGAAAAGTTAAATGAACCACAAATCAACAGAATTTGTTCGTATAAATTAAATTGAAATTAATCTCGTGAACATATTGCTTCTGTTTGGCCTACTATGGACTCAAAGCAAAATCGCCGTCAAAGGACAAATAAATACGATCTTACACTCAACTGGCTTTAATGATTAACTTTTTTTCTTCTGTTAAACCAACAATGTACTCGCATTTCCCGCTGACTGTAATGACCGAAATTGGATGCTGGCTGGGACTACAATGGACGATCATAACGACGGCAATTAACCAGAAAACAAATGGACACACGCTAACAATTTTCAGAGAATGATGGCGAATAGATGTGACGTACATTCCTCGTCCAGGTATTTAAACAGTGTTTCCACAAAAGCTACATTTCCCAGTATTTAAAACATTTTTCTCTGACCATTCACATAACTGAAAATTCAAGAATAAAGCCATTCATATGATAAACAACTTTAGCAATTAACCTAACAACTAGTGCAAAACAAAAGTTTTTTTCTTGTCAAATCTGAATTAAAACTCTTAACTAATTGAAGTAAGTTTTCAATTTGGAAGCTAGCAGATATTTGTTAACTTTTGCAACAGGCTACCTGGTAACTACATGTGTGCAATGTATACATAACAATCAATGCGAAAACAATTGTATCTGCTTTGTATTTTACAAACTTTTACCAAATAAATCCCTTTTCCTTGATTATTCCAGATCTACGAATTTCCCAGACAATTCCATGTTTTTTTTATTAACACAAGTAAGAAAAAACAACAATTTCAAAATGTGTCTAGGAATTTTAATAGCATATACAAAAATGTTTCTCGCTAAAACTGTTGATTTTGTCATTAATATTCCGCATTAACGGTCTACATGTTACATTTCGAGTGGTTGCGCATTTCTAATGCATATTTTATTCAAATGAAAGTGTCCTTTTACACCAATACAAATAAACTCATACGCTCACATAGAGAGTATTATTACAGCACATGGTGGAGGAGTTCAACCGAACAAACGCAACTGGGTTCACGTTATTTCTAACAAATAAACGAATTTATTCAAAAAAAAATTCAATTAAAAGGTTATGCGAATTGTGGCAATGATGCCATTACGACCCCTGGAGGTAAGGATTATGGTAGCTTGCATTATTATTACAGGGAGTGAAGAAAACACAAATAGAAGTATTATCCAATTTATTGCTAGAACTTGAATCTTCCTATTCGCTATACAGTAATATACAGTATGTACATGCATGTGGACTGCACTCTTAGAAATAAGGCACTTTGTATAACCCGCATTTCGTCGCAAGTTATATGGGGCATAAAAACAGCTAAAACGCGACTAGAATACCCAAGAACCTCTTTAAGTTGGCCACGGAGGATAAGGGGAGGAAACGAGCGACTTATATTCACGGAAAATGCAATTTGGTCGTAATTTGATGAGCGTATCACATCTACAAAACACTTTTTTAAACCTTTCTTAAATTCACCATAAAAGCCCATCATTCGTAATAAAATGACCACACCTATTCACGAATCCACCGTGTAATGTCTTTTTTATGAGTTGACGCCCGCATTGAAGGATAGCATGTTTATAGATGCGAAAATGTGTGAAACATAAAAATGATATACACATGAACCTACAACTTGCAAAATTTTTAAAAATTTACTGTATAAACTGTATACATTTTTTATAAATATAATTCTACTGAATAATATTGCATTTTAGCACTAAGATGATCTGAAAGATTTGATTTGTTTCTTTTAATTTTTTCTTTTATTTGTTTCTTTTATTATTTTATATAAATTTGAAATGTATATTAGAATTGTATATAATGAGTGAATCTTGTTTGTAAAAAGAATTTTTATATATTTCGTAAATTGGAAACTTGCATATTTTAAATTATTTTTGTAGCCTCTATACAAAGTAAATTTTTTATTTCCTGTCAATGTGGGACCTCCCCCATCTTGCACAAGCACTTTTTTAATTGCTTATTTCTATACAGAGAAAATTAGGTATCGAAATTTACATAACAGTTATATATTCTAACCAGATTTTTTTACATTTTCTAACTCATTCAAATCTTCAACAGGCCTAATTCTATGTTTAAAGTTGATGAAGCTGTTACACGTAGATAGCAACTGGTATAGACAAACAGTGGCATAATAATGTAGGTGGCCTACAATAAAAATTTCAGATATTTTAACCTGATTTGATTTATAGAAATTAAATGTAAATACTATATTAAGCAATATGATATAATCACTGCAGACACATGCATCCAAGTTAGTGGCACAAATATGAAAATGCGCAATAATGCACTGAGTCTGTGACTGTATTTTTTCAAACTAAAATCGAATAAGCTGAATCGACTTGTTTATTGGGAGATTTCACACCCTAGCTGTTTATTTATTTATTGGAAAAATTGTATACATGTAGTTGCGGAAACTCATTTTTCTCTATTTTGGACACGGTTCTGTAAACCCCAGACTGCGAGGTGCCCATCATATAGGGATAGCCAGACAAAGAGAGAGGTTCCCAGGTGACAACTGGCATCGGGGGATTTTCAAGCTCGTATTATATTCATATATTGGCAATAAATTGCTATTTGCGATGGATATAATGGGGAAAATGCACGACCGTGGAAAAGTTAAATATGCAAAGCATTCTCTTCCTTCGCCATAAATAAAGGAATGTGTTTTACCCTAACACGTCCTTCTAGCGGCTCATTTTAATTCATGATCATCTCCCTATATATATGCTCTTTATTTTTTATAGGGCCTCTACACTCTTCTTCGGGGAGAAAACAGTTACTGTTTCAGCTTTGTATTATTTATTGATCAAATAAAAAAAAGAAGGCTTAAAAACTTGGTTGCTATTTTATTTACATACAGAGATCACACCAATTGGACGAAAATGCAATCAAGCGCAAGAGTTTATCCTAGGGATTTAATAATAAGATATGCATTACATGTACGGGAAGCAATATACAATTTTAACACGATGATAGTGCTAGAATATTTTAATCCCCAATTTCATTATTTAAATTAACGAATTATAAAAAATACTCTAAGCAACGTTTGCTAGTTTTCTATACATTTAGATAATCTGTCTATACATGTACATGTATATAAACAAGAAAATTATGTTTGTGTGTGGGTATGTGGTTGCGTTTTTGTAAAAACGAAATATCACCCCTTTTCCATTTTAGCATCACCATAAATTGCCTTTTTTTAAGCGATGCATTATGGGACATTAAAAACGACAAGTTTTTACATGAAGCGTCATTACGAAAATGGAATGATCAACGTGTAATGAAGGAGTTTGACAATAGAATACTGCGCATGCTCACAAGCTAAGGAGCTTCGAGCTTGGTCCACCAGGAGCAGCACTGGTTCTGAGCATGTGCAGTATTCTATTGTCGAACTCCTGCCCTGGTGGACCAAGCTCCAAGCTTCTTACCTGGGCAAAATATTCTATTGTCAAACTCCTCCCTCCATACATGTAGACGTAATTTTCATCTTAATGTTTAAGATACACTGATTTTGAGTTGAACATATCTAGGATGTGCTTGCCAATGATGCAAATTCTAAATGGTTCAGTTTATTTAAAATAATATTTAGAAATTAAAACGTTTACTGAAATTTCCTATATGATTTCGTAAAGAGCGAAACGAATAAAACATGCATTCCATCTTTATGAAAAAACAAAATTTAAGAATTAACCCCCTACTTAGAATACAATTCCTTGAAATATGTAAAACTTTGCGTAAAATAATAACTTTGTCACTGAGATAATTAATGATGGCAAGAATAATGGTTCGAGTAAACAGAATTAGTTCTGTTTACTATTTAACACGTTTACAAAAGGAAGCTTACGAGAGTATAATTTTACATTATAGCACACCTTTCAAAGCTAATTTACAAAATGGGATATTTAAGAGGCCATTTACCTCTTTTAAATTTGAACCCAAATAAATCATCATAATCTAGTAAACACTCTTCTAGAAATTTAAAGGAATTATCCGGTGAAATATATTACAATTTATCAAACCTCTTTCAATTCATGAATTCAGATTAAATCCTTAAATGAGAGCCACACAATCCTCATGCTAAATTGGAACCCACAACTGTGATTTTATCCTTATATTTTAGGATCTAATTGCACGATAAAAATGTAGTTCAAATGATACAAAGATCTGCAGAATTTCTCTAATATTAAAGAATATATAAAATTGCATATTTAATTGAATTAATTTCAACATTAAGCTGTATTTTAGTGGATGAAACCATTATAATTCCCGTGGCAAATCCAGACGAAAAATTTCATTAAGACAACACATGCTGCAAATTTATAAATCGCAATATTGATAATTGATAATCCAATTCCAAAATCACCATGACAATGCCGCCATTTAGTTTAGGCATTTCAATGTAATTCACGGATAATTCGATTAACAAATTAAGCAATTTCCATAAACATCCCACATTCGGATCTGTGCACTAGTGAGGTGTAACAGTAATGTCTTAAGAAAACACTATTTGACAAGCGCTCATATTGGCATTAATATAATGTGTACACTATATTAGCAAACCTTTGGGATATGAGGTGACGAAATCGAGAAAATCAATAATTCAAAGTGACAATATACTCCATTGCTAAGTGCATTTTGTATCACCCTTCATAGCGATTCTGAAGAAATGTAATCTAATTCCGATCAAAAAGCCATGAAATGGACCATTATTTCATTAAAGCGTATTACATTTATAAGTGAAGTAGCAAATCATTTGCTTCACGATTCAGCAACTGGCAATTCTTTCGAGAGTTCTTTTGATATTTCCATTAGAAAAATAAAACTAATAACAATGCCTTTAGGGAATGAAGAGAAAACTTGAAGACAATGCATTTTCCTATTTCATATTTTTTGCTAAACCATTATAGATTGAAGTAAACAACTGCATTTTAAATTTAATCAAGACAATGGGCCTGTATATAGACTGATTAAAAATGAATTTAAAAACAACATGATAGCACTTTGTTTACTAATTCTGTATAGTCTGAGACGAAATAAAATTCAGATAGATTTATGGAAGGTTGCGCTTCTAATGTGTCGTGTTTTAATGCGCAAACATTCAACTGTATACGTTTCAGAGAAAACTAGCCATAATACCCGGGTTAAAATTGAATTGAACAAATTACCCAATACCCCCTATCCACACATGTGCCCATTCCATTTTCGCAATGAAGCTCTATGTAAAAACGTGTCCCTCTCAAGTTGTTGCCTCTCAAATACGACCGCATACCTACACACAAACATACTTTTCTTTATATACATGTGCCTATAGAAGATATCATTGGACTTATGATTGCTATTGAAAATGTAATGTAACTTAAATTTCTAGATTTATGTAGGTTTCTAAAAATGCAGGACTTTACAATGCCATATATGCATTCGATATAGGATACTGCTCTGTACTACCTAATTCTTGATCGAATGCATGTCCTTAATGACCTGGTCATAAGGTTCGTCGTACAAAAGGTAGATATTTGTCATGATCAGGATGACAAAAAAACTTGACATTTTGTCTCAATTTTTCATGTTTTCAGTTCACGTTGGCATAGCTTCCCAGCACGTCACAACTGAGAACATGGAATAAATAATGCAAGGGCGACTAGGTATCAATTCCTCCTCTGAAAGACACGAAATGAAAAATGCCTATTATTATTCCATGGCACACAGCGATACGAAACATGTGTTGCTCATTCGGTGTGAAAACACCAGGATTTTCTGGAAATTTCCTCCGTCTTTCACCGTATCCTGTCACGCCTGTTTGTGCCCTAACTAATGGTACCCATGCACATTGACGACACGAGTATCAATGACAAATCCCTTTAACCCCCGCCACCGTACCCATTGTTCCCCGTTGCGTTTTTATTATAAAAGTGCATCCTGCAGAGATAGACATCCACGATGGCTTTTGCTGCAGAAAAGCTCCTTAAGATGCTGGATACAGTTACGACTCAATGGCAGAAGAATTAAGAGCATGCAGTATACAGCGGAGGAACTTCAAATCGATATTCAGTGACATAATCATAATAAGTATGCACCGATGCTATATAATGCCAACAGTTCCGCTTAATCAATTCCTAAGACACAAAAGCCTAAGGTACTAGCAAAACGCCATTGCAGTAAAATGGATAAGAGGATCACAAAGATTATTCCCGCCATGACATCACAATTTTCAAAAGAAGCACAAGCAAAATAAAGATGTGAATAAAGAAATAGTTCATCGGTACCGAACTTTTAAATACAATAGCACCTGGCACGAATACCATCGTGTCTTAGACTATAAACAAAATCTTAGAAATTCTTCAAATGTCAGCATCTGGGGCATAAAGTGTCTTAATTTCAGTAGTCTAAGAAATAATCTCAAGCATAAAGCTCTGTATTTTAACGTGGCTGGAATTTAAAAGCTGAATGCACCAGTCATCTTAATTCCTATCTTCTTTATCGATCTTTCTCTGGAGCTTCTTTAAATTTAGCGGGCTCATGCATTTTTTTTACTCATGAGCACAGCAATTTTACCCGGAATTTATCAGAACTTTAGTTCGACAAAGACAAGATAGAATTCGTGACCAGAGCTTAATCCTTTAGTATAAAAGTTATGTACACTACAAAAAAAAAACATCCACGAAATCAGACGAAATGATGCATTTCTGCAAATTTAGCATAAATCAAGATGCATCTCTTGCATTTTTTTGTTTAACATTTAACTTATTAAAAATAAAAAAAAATGTTTTATCTAATTTCGTGGTCATTATTAGGGCCTAGTTTCGACATTTTCATTATTATAAGCTTACATTACTGGGACAACATTTATCCTCTGAAAATTTCTTTATAAACTGATGATGGTACAATGTACCATTTTGTTTATTTATAAGCGCCCCCTATACCGTCAGCACAATGGTATTTTCAATGGCTATTCAAAACCATAGAGTACATATAACAAAGATGACAAGTAATCCGTAAACTCTAAACGACACACTAAAAGCATCTGATAAGCTGGGGAAAGTCCAAATTCAGCGCTATCTCTAGTTGTTCAGTAAGCTATAAGGTCTTCAAACTGCATCATTGTTTTTTTGTCTTTTTTTAGGAGATACTCAAGGATGGCCTGCCCATAAATCCGTGACCAGAGACTATACTTACATGGAAATTAATCAAGGGGTGAAGTTTCCGATAAAGAAACCGCAATAGTAGTATACAGCAAGTGGAATCTTCAGGACCACACTCGAAATTTGTCAACAGCAGAATTGGTGCAAAGCGTGTCTAAATGCAACTCAAACAATATTACTCACGGCCAAAAGACAATTGAAAAGTGGCTACATTACCACCCGGGAAAGACAACAAAAATTGAGAGAACAATGGCCCGACACGCCTGTCACTAACATAAAATCATGCAGTTTCGTAAAACAAAAGTCGATGAGAATTATTATCTCCAAAAGACACGAACCAAAGACGAAATTGATCGATGATTCAAATGTCGTGCATGAACTTCAACAAAAAACCCAGCATATAGTCTACTTGTTTTTAATCTAAAAACCGCATAGAACACTATGTGACTAGCTCTTAATACTTCTTATGACTAGAGTATATATTTTCTCACGAATTCCATTTTGTCTTATGCTCTATACTTATGCCGTATTCATGCCGTATTCACACCTAACGGAGATCTGAATCACGCATGCGCACTAAGGCTGTCTAAGCCCCTAGGGCATCCCACA
>JAQGCC010001869.1:0-20980 GCA_034698905.1 Xestoiulus laeticollis | reverse complement strand
GGTGTGAATTAACACGCAAAAGTTTTCTTGATCCACATCAGTTCTACATCAACGTTGGTGTGAATCAGGTGTTACATGATACCCAATGTTAATTACTTTATCGAACATCCCACTGTTATCCCAATTGGAAATTATATGTATTGATTAGCATATGTTCTCATTACAGTGGAGTCCCATAGTCTATTAAAATCGCATTATCAAAGGAGTCCCATAGAATAAAATCCCTTTCATAATGTGGTCTCATCTGATCCGTTACTTGTCTCATATACATATACGCTGTAAACATGTATAGTGAAGTGATTTACAATGTACATATACATATAAATGCACAACATTTAACTGTCTATTACAGGGTAGTAACTGCTCACAGAATTTCGTAAACAATACCATTATTTTAGAGATTGGGTAAAAGAAAGCATAAATGAAGAAATAACTGGCAAACCAACATCCAGTTTTTTTAAAACTAAATGCGACCATTATGCATTGTAGAAGAACAATGTTGCCATGGAAAGAAACATCTTCTCAGAAGACACATTTTTACGTTTCTCCTAAATGGTTAATTTCGAAATAACTTTTTCGGAAATGAGGAAATGGAATAGGAGTGCTATAGAGTTAAATTCCGATGGGATATCAAAAATTACTTGGTAGAACCACAACAGCAGAGTTTGTAAAACTGCTTAACCACACCCTGAACAATAAGCCAATACCTGGCCCATGCATAGCAACGGTATGGCTATCTTGACTTTTTTAATTTATCTCGATTTTCCGTAAATATTGACAAAGACTTTGATAAATCGATCACACTCTTTGAAATCGCAATCAGGCAATGGCCTTATAATTTTAGATACCGGCATGACATTATACTGTGCCCATGTGTGAGGCATACCCTTGGCTCGTGGCTTGCTGGAAACGGGTGACGTTATAACCTATCTGACAAGTGTTTCGAATGCGATATGAATCACGATGTTTTTAAGCCTGTTTTAATTAGACATCGCGGCTTGGCAACGTTATTGGGTTTGTGAAGAAATCCTAAGCTTTCGGGTACTGTTTTTTTTAATCAGCTGGCAAATGCTGTCGTTGCCAAATCTGGCATCCCAGAACGTCATTTATAGGTCATCAGGCTTCAGGTGTTGAGATAAGTAGGACAGTGTGGAAAAATCCTAATAAATTGTTGTGTTCTACTATACTGGGAAAAAAATGGTAATGGAATTGTACAACTATTAGCCATCTCAACGCTATTCTCAAACATCATCATCTCAACCCTTTCTGCACAGAGTTCTGTATGTGAAAAACCTGTGCTATATATCAACATTCAACTTTGGGATCTTGATGCATTTCATTAGTTACGATTTTGTAATTTGATTTTGACCCAATAAAGTTCAACCTACAAGAACTTATAGAGTTCCTAACATTGTACCCTAATGAACAATCTCATTGTAAATGATACCCTATTGCTTTATTAATATAAGATTTTTGAAATTTCCATTAATTTTAATCCCAATAAAAAATATAAATCTTGTTGGTTCTTATTAGAGTGCCATGGGATCTTATAAAATCTCATTATGAAGTGGCTGATGTCATAGTATTTCATATAATAAAATCCCTTTGATATTGGGGGTCTCATATTGGACTCCATATATCTCATGGTTTTTTTTTTTTTTTCTATCTGAGACCACATTTTTTTTTCTATATGAGACCACTTAAGAATTTTCACTTGGATATGGCTATCACGTGGTCTAAGGAAGCCCATGAACGTGCATAATAATCGAAATACTATTTTTGGAATCAGGTGATATGGCTTACATGATAACTGTTGCTATCTATCATTCTAAGTATGTATGCAAGTAGATGTTTAGAACGTGATCGAGTAGAAGTGGTAAGATTTCTTAGAATATGGTGTGATAAGACACGATGATTGTGCATGATAGAAGCACAATGAAGGTCAGGGATTTGTACGTTTTGGAAAATGCATAATGCAAGTGTACACGTAAAAGCAGCCGTTGAGTCTCAAATTATTCAGTAAAAAAAGTATACATACATGTATAACTTCATTAAACATTATTGAAATCCGAACTTTTATCGATTGTAATCAAAAAATTATTAAACATAATGATAAGTGTTCATTATGGAACTAGGAAAGTGATAAGGTCTGACATTGATAAAATTGGCTTTATAAAACGTGACATCACGAGCATAAACCAGTGCATGTATAAGTTCTTGCAATCATCCGAAAAGGGATTAATTTACCGTTGTGAAATAACTACTATGTATATATTGAGAATCTTTTCAGCTACCTTTAGAGATTTTATCTTATGCCACATAACCAAAATAAATAAAAAGTATGGAAATACTAATGTAGTTTTAATAAAAGCATATCACTGCTTTTATGCAAAAATTCAAAGCTTTATTTGATCTATACAATTCATATATGTTAGTATAACCCTTGCATTCCAACTTTAATTTCAATAATATTACCCCTTTCAACTATAATTTTCGCACACAGAAACAAACTAACTGGTTCAAACTTTTTATGTATCCAAATGGAATATTTTTAAATTATTTTGGAAATATTAAGTTTTTGATAAATCTCATACAGTTTATGAATGTATAATATTATTAAATGTCAAATGAGTTCAGTAAAAACTATTTACAAAACGATCCGGAAAACAGATTTTTTTTTGTAAAATTTTACATTAAAAAAATATAAACTTGGAAAGAATCCAAAAATAAATTCATAACGTTTTTTCATATAGCGTATAATTTTGGGTTCTTACCAAGGTTATATATGTTTTTGTAATTAATCGAGATTTGAATTTCAAACCTCCATAAAGTGATAGAGGAAGTTTAATTTTAATTCCTTGTTAGCTTCGGGATATGCATGTATTTTAATTTTGAAAAATGCGTAATTGGGATAGCTAATTGATGCATACGTCAAGTATATTTGACAGTAATTCAGGTAAGAACACGTGTACACATGTAATTATATGTAAGTTTGGTCTTATATAAAAGCCAATTGTTTTAATTGATTTTTGACTCACCTTGTAAATTCTCATTTCTACCCAATTCCTGAGAATTAATATCAAGAAATTCCACCAGCATTAAAACCTACAGTATTAGAATTACTCATCATATCACACCGACAAAACATGCGATAAATATGATATCGATAACATGTTCTACAACCATTGTTTCTTGTCTCCACTTAACTAAGTCTGGTATCGATGTCTATCTCAAATATTTGTTACAGTTGCCATTCAGTTACATTAGATCAGCCTTATAAAGTTACAACAAAAGTTATTCAGTTGCTAGGCGATGTAACATTTAACGAATTTGCCTTCCTGCCCATATTCAAAATATCAAGAGCTCTTTAAAATTGAATGCTAACATTAAGTGGTCGATGAGTAATTTATATTTGTTTTAACAGCCAAGTTTTCTACAAATTCATGTCTATCACGTGATGTCTCCTGATATTCCCTCTAAATTTCATGTTGTAATTTTCCAGACAAAGCACACCTGTGACGTCAGCAAAATGAATGATATCTACACATGCATGTATTTTGTGAAAATATAAAAAAATCAATATTTTCAAGTTGAACCAAGGAATTGTTTAAAACAAAGATTTCTTGGAGTTGTTAGTCGAGGAGATTTTAGCATGATTTTTTAGAACAAATTCTGCAGTCAAATCTTCTGGAAAACTAGGCCATAAGCGATGAATGTTATGTCCATTTGTGTAATAGATTTGAGAAATGTTTTAAGAGGCACTTCAGAAGCTTTTTTATTTTAATCAAGTAGGTCATAAACGATGGATTTTGAGCACATATTCTATATTTTTAATTTTTTTGCACATTTTTAATAATTGATTACACGCCGAAGGGAATATTTCAAAATCCAAACTACATGTACGTACATGTGCTACTATTTTAATGCATTTTCCTTAGGCATTGGCAAATATCAATTATACATATGTAAAGAGAGACAACTACATTACATGTATAAATTTAGTGGCTTAGTTTATGAATTTTCTAGATAAAAGATGGGGTAGTATTGGATCACCTGGACCTACCTTCTGGATCCCTCGTTTTACTGTAAATGACATGCAGTCTAGACCAGCAATTTTGATGGCATTTATAAAGACACTAATTTCCGGTGATCTTGAAGGCTGATTGCTAATACAAATTACAAACTCTATACTGTTGTTTACTAGTTAAGATTTCATATTTTCATATCACGTTTTATTTATAATTACATTATATTCTCCATTCTCATTTCACTTTTGTCAATGGATATACTCATTTTATCTAGTCTTGTGTATTTTTATATCTTTCATGATGCAATTCGAAGGAATACCTAGTAGAAGTTTTTCTTTTGTAAACAAACAAAAACTAGGTTTTGACATCCAATGTTTGAGAAACACCTTAGCAATTACTAGTAAGTTCGTTACACCTTAAAAAATATTTTTTTTAATATTTCCAATCAATTATATAATGTTTTTCTTCCATATTACTGTTTCAAATAAAGCTTAATTCTATTCATACAATGCCATGAAATTGTTGTGAATCTAATATTTTGCAATATTCTCCAGCAGTGTTTGTAAATTCAGTTTTGCAACATAAAATTTAGTTAATTTGAGCTGTCAAATTTCAATGAATGTAAGAAATATACCGGAATATACCGGCCTTAAATAGGGGGTAAATGAAAGGAATTAAGTGGGAATACTATGAACAAAATTCATGCTTCACTCGAAATTGCATGCAATTTTATAAAAATCCTGGGTAACCAGTATAGTAACTTGTATAAAATACAATGCACGTGCACGCAATGTTAAAGTACAGAAACCTATAGCATGCAATGGTAATATCTGTAGTGCTATTGTGTTTGTCTTTTTTAATAATAATGTTCACATTGACGTCATTAAGATGAGTGAGAGGGCATCTATTGATGAATGACGACTCTTTCTTGAATGCAATGACTTTTTACATGCTTTGTAATCATTGAACGCCTTGTTCCACCTACTTGCTAAAGGCATACAATTCAATGGTGAAAAAACATGGGGTTTTTACCTGGCAAGTGACGCAGGAAACATAAACATTTCTACGAAGACAATATCTTGAAGAAAGCGATGCCTCGGAGGCCTTTCGCAGACCTTGGTAGTTACATCAGGGTCAAATTAAAATTTATCTTTAGAATACAGGAAAATATACCCAATTTTTTACGTTTGATACATATATATGTAAAAAAGTTTAAGCTATAGTGTACAAAAAGTGGGAGATTGGGTTATGTAATTTTCAAAAAATATATAAGCTGCATATACGTAAAAAAGTTTAAGCTATAGTGTACAAAAAGTGGGAGATTGGGTTATGTAATTTTCAAAAATTATATAACTTCGTTTTTGCTTTGTAATACAAAAGTTGGGCTTATTTCAGAATGCTGACTATCGAAATTAAGGTCTAAATTATTGACAATTTGTATCTATATTTATTCACTATTCAGTATTATGCTTATTCGTTTTTTTTTTTTGGCTTTGTGCTGTTCAGGCTATCCGTAACACTGGATGAGGTAACTTGACCGAAAATTTCAAAGTTTCGTAAATGCATTCTCCAAGGGCAACAAGGATACTTTCTCAGGTGTGCTTCACATGCAATGGTTTTAAAAAAAAAATTAGAACAAGTAACTTGGGCTAATTGCAATTTTCTTGGTCAATGGTTCATAAAAGTTGTCCTTGGTTTAAAGGTTTATGCTATCAATCGTTTTTGGGTCTTTCCATTCGTTTTAAGAGATTATTTTTGGTTAATGTAGATTGATTTCTTCGAAGTCGAAAGCAATATTTATTGAGGAAGAATATTCTATCTTAGATGCTGATGACCCATTTGGCCTGTTTCGTATTAAAAAAAGCACGTGAATCGACGAACATTGTCCCTGTCCCCCGATTCTGATGCTTGTATCAACGTTGTAGTACTGGGAGGTCCAATACATCAGACCTATATTTTAATCTTAAACTAAAATAAGCTATATTTCTTATCATCTTGAATCATATCAGGTTCTTTGAAACTGCAATCAACCAGTCTTCGGTTAGTTTACACCACAATAAGATGTTTACAGAGGGTCCCCTATACATACATGTATATGCATGCACTGTATATACAGTACATGTGTATATCGAGGATCCCTTTCATGGAACATTTGGCATAACTTGCTAGAAACGCCTTCAGAAAATAATATTCTTTATAAGGTAATGAAATTTCATTTGTCCAAATGTAGCTCAGCGGAAGAGAATAGTAAATATTTTCGTTTATCAATGAATCATATTACAATATATGAACTCGCCTAACATGAGAAATTTAAATAGACTACATATATGGTGTCTTGTATAAATACTGTAAATATGTATGCTGAAGAGGCTCTTTGCTTCTTTTACAGACACCAAACAACATACATGAGTTTGAATATCATGTACATGTATTTTGTAAAATAAATTCAAGATTTCGTTGGGTTTGCATAAGATAAATAAAAAACGGGAATATCTGGTAGAATGGGGACCGTTTAATATGCTAATTCATGAATTATTACCACGAAAAATCTTGTTTTTAGATACAAAACAAATACTTCAAATGATTTTGTTTTGGAAACACTTTGTTTGATTCCACGAAAAAGGTCATTATCATGTTGATTCGTTCTGTTTGGAAATACTAGTCTTGCCTGCGTGTCCAAAATTATTAAACAGGTTACATGCGTATGTACCTTCCTTGGACCACGGTCCAAAAACACGCGTCACAAAAGACGTCCTTAAAATCTCCTCAAAATTAAGTATTCTGTGGGTGTAGCAATTGGTTTTCCCCACCAGAGGCTGCATTTTCTATACATGGGATATATACACGAATACACTTTTTTTGTCAATAAATTGGCCCACTTTGCTTTCACCTCACGTTACTTGCAATTAAATATAAGCTGCTGCATTTTTTTAAAATTACTAAACATGTACAGACAGGTAGATTTTTTATAAAAAAAATCGCATGCTTTTTTTTAGATCCATATCCATGAACTCAAGGCCGGATTCTCGAAAGAGTTTATAGAATTTGCAAAAAAATAGAATTGAAAGCAAACTGAATAGTTTTTCAATTTTGTCTGCATGTAAATGTATTGAGTATTGAACAGATATTGTATGCTTGTAATCATCTGAACGCAAATGCAGTTCACGAAGATGATATCAGAACTATTTCAATATTTCATAAATTATCATATCCAAACTGAAGCATTCTGAAATGAGTTCAATTATTGGTACAGAATGTAGCTTTTAAAGACAGTTTACAAGAATTTTTCCACTAGCCAAAGATTTGCTACATGTATGAATCTGATGGTATAAAATAATTTCTAAATTTTAATTGCTCAAACACAAAAATGTAATACAAATTCACCATCCTTTTGATGCAGGTTATAATGTCTGATTTATTCAGAAATTATCAATTACATGTAACTTTAACTTTAATCTGTGGAATGAAACTCACTGCACGTAATGCCACTGATTCTAATTAAGAAAAAAAGTTATACAGTGTGCAGGAAAACCAAAATTTTCAGAGCATAATTGTGAATTCCCAGACGCAATAGTGGAGTCGCACATTAATAAGATTCCGCACTTTATTATAACACGTTACATGGTTTATTAATGATTTTAGTGACGTACATTCTAGAATTAACGTCATTTGGTGGCTGTGTAGCCATAGCACGTTCCACATACTTTGTGTGTATAAAAAAACCCAAGAACCGCTTTTAGAATGCATTTTGCTAAACGAACAACAAAGTATGAGAATGTGTTTTGGAAAATATTTCAAGGGTTAGAGATTTAATTTCGATTGTCGAGGAGCTAGAGTAATACCCTGATAATGGCATTTTAAGCAGACGTAAGTTTTTTAATCGAGGTGATTAACCTACTGTCAGACGCCATTTTAAGTTAAGAAAACTTAGTTCTAATCTTAACATTTTAGAAGTTTTAACTATGGTGCTACTGTTATTACTGGTATTACTCTATAATTTAGAAGCATTAATTTATTGTGTCCATAAAGTATATACAGTAAATCCTGCTAAAAGTGACCACCAAAAAAATGGTACAAAGCCGGTCACTGTAAACAGGTGGTCACTATACAGAGAATGAATTTTTATGGAAGAAAACATGTATGCACTAAAACCAATTTTTGAAAAGTGGAAACTATATACAATGCATGTACTGAATATGCAGAGGCTGTCACTATACTAATTTTTTTTACTGTAGATGCAACTGCACTGTATACCTACATGTACATGTACATGAATATGTAAGTGGCTTATTATAAGAAGCTGCATCAGTTCTTGCAAAATATCCTGGATTCTCATTTCTGTACAAGTTACTTTATTGAATTCTATGTTTGTTACATGCATGGTGACTAAGTTTGTAAATACTACCTTGAAAGTGTTGTTGAAGAATAACCATAAATGCTTCAGATTGTTATTGAGTTCTGCATCATAGTTATATCAGAAGGTCATCACTACTATTCATTCGTATGTTATCCTGTTTAAAACATTCAAATTATTTGTATTAAAAAAATGCATGGAAATAGTATTACATTCTGATTTGTAACTTGTTTTTGTTATTTGATTAAGAAATAATACCAACTTTTGGACATATTGGTGAAAAGCACTTAAAAATTGTCTCAAGGTTATAAATGCCAGTAATTTCATTGATTGTTTTTGTATGTCAGACCTAAAAGCTTCAATTGTTATAATTTAAGTAATATGGATGCATGCAGTCGGCACACGTTTTAATGTTTGTACGTATTCATCATTCGCTTCTATGGGTTTTTCCAAATTGCCAAATAACTAAAACTAATGTTGAGTGTTTTTTTTATATATAAAAAGCTCAGTTAGCAGTTTTTAAGACAATTTTATCCAATTAAAATTTGTTAGAATGAAGCAACTTGTCATCTTCATTTTGATAATTGTAATGAAAAGTGAACACTGCAACACTCTTATGCGATAACGAGAAAAAACAACATGAATATATTTCCTCGCGCAATAAGTAAGTTCCAAAGAAAAGGGCAATGCACATGTGCTTAAGAAATGAAATTTGCTAATCACTCGCTTTACCATTGTGTAATGAATGAATTGTTTTTTCTGTCATTCACAAGTATACAGTATAGCTTCTAATAATGGCAGCTAAAAAACGCCATGTAACGCTTTGGGAAATTCCCAGTTTCATTTGGTCATCACTAAAATTATGCATTTGCGAACTTAATTAAATTTGCTACGTTCAAATTGGTTAATGAATTTGCGTTATAAGTTTAAATGATTTGTCAGAAAAACTGTTAAGTTTTTTCAGCCTCAATGAATCATACAGTTGAATTAAAGATTAATGTTTTGTTTTTTCTTGCTATAACGCAAAACCGAATGTGGCCACATGGAAAATTTTCTTGTTTATATTTTGGTTGAGGAAGTTTTCCACAACGAATTCCTAATTAGTTTACAAAAACGATGAACCCTAAAAAACAATTTTTTTACGTTTGAATAAACCGGTTAATGTTTCTTAAATTTTTGAAAATATATTCAAACGGATTTTTAACGGCAATACAACTACGCTATACTTTTAAGTGTTATACGTAAACATGAACATGTATAGCGAAAGTCAAACTTTCTATTTCATCTAAATGAATTAACAAAAATGATGCAATGTTTAGTACAATGTGTGATGCAATTTGTAAAGCATTATGTGGTGCAGTACGTTCTATTAGCAATATATGATGCAATGAGAGCACATATCTTAGATGTAAGTTGGTTTCATCATTACATCTTTAAGTAAATCATAAATATATGTGTTTTTAGCAAGTTTATTCATTATTATTTCTGTTAAAATACTTTTAACAGTAAATCAAATAACGCACGATGATGCTAACTGCCATTTCTAATACTGCTAAGGCGATATATATGCATGTGTTCTGCATGTGATCAGATAAGTGATCACATGAATAGTTACTGATCCAGTATTATATTTGCAGCTATATTTAAAAAACATTTTAAACAGACGTGCAAACTCCAATGTTTATCTGTTAACTTTATGCAATCTTTAGCTTATATTTCTATGAAATATGAAATAGATTATATATATCATTACAATAAATATTTTTAGAACGGGCTTAATTTAGAAATTATCTTACATTACAAAAACATACGCGCGTGATCAGTGTCAACTAACAACAATTGCAACTCAAAGAGTTTGTGCGATATACTGTATATGTTAGTCTAAAACTGAAGGCCTAGCACACCTTTTGAAGTTTTGAACATACAGTTTGAATAGTCATTGTAACTATTTACCACTGACGTATTTCCGTTCACCTTTCTGTCATTGAAACACATAATCCATTTTTTTATAACAATGTCAATTAACTTTTTAACAAGCAAAAATGCAAAAAAAAATGATAAACGCATGCAGTACATGTATTGCTTAAATTACAATTATTTGGGACTATATACATGTATGTCCCAATTAACCGGAATCCATTTTATTTTTTCCCATGACGCAAATGGTCTTTGTGCAATGAAAAATAAAACGGGCACACGCACACCCATTCGGAACTTTTCCGACTAATTGACATTTATTTATCCTTGTACTAAAAGCACTTCCCATTTGGCTCATATAGCCCAGTAATTATTTTACACTCTACATTAGCTTGCCAAAAGTTTTTTGGTCATTGAAACACGTGCATGGCCAATGAAGGCCAATTTGAACTAAGACCTTTGTTCCTTCTCGAACTTTGCATCTTTACTTTGAACTACCTCATATCTGGCTGATGTGATATGTTAAAAAAAAACTATTTCGTCTTTATTATCCATTAAATTTTGTAATATTTTGCGTTTATTGTCAGAGCAGCACGCTTCTGCATTGCTGCCATCATTTCGTTTAATCGGTCGAGGTTATCTTAAAGTAGTCATCTCTAAAAGTCATGGAACATTGGCCGAAAGCACACGTTCCTGTCTCTGAATTTAGTTTTTTAAAAAACAACATAAAAGACAGTATTAGTTTCCTTGACAAGGCATTAAACCATTAATGGTTTGCGTCTACTATACAAGATGAAAATGATATTACACCAAATGGGTTTCCAATTAATTAATGTTTTATGTAGGAAGTACGTTGCATGAATCATTGCATAGAAGTGTATAGGTATGAAAATTAAATTGTTATGCAGGCACTGTCCCTAGGGTCAATATTATTGTATGATACCTCATTTTTTATGAGGTTATGGAACATCCCATTGTTTATCTTAATTGAAAATTATTAATCTGATTGAGGATACATGTAGATGGGGAATGCATAGAATAGCATTTGGTTGATATTGGGATCTCATTGCTAGTTTCACATAGTCTCACTGTCTTATTAACAGAGCCAACGTTAAAAATCAACAAACAACAACAACAACAACAGATCTCATTTGGCTCATTAACATATTTCACAATTTTATTATACTGTCATAGTTTTTTTTCTCTTGAGACCACTTTACATTTTTCACTTGGAGTAGCAGTATTTTTTAATAAAATTAAAAACTCTTCCATTTTTTTGAAACTGAATGTAATTTTTAACAATAAGTTTTCAGATGCTTATTGATGTAGTTCCTATTTTGATAATTATATCTAATACAGGCCCAGCTAAACTAATTGCCAAATTTATTTATATATGCACATAATAAAATGTGCGACTATAACTTGAATGTGGCATTTATTGTTGCAATAGCATGTATGTAGCAGCTATTTTAAAATATATACTTATATGTGATCAAAATAAGATTTATCATATATTATACTATTAAAAGACAATTTTCGAGTTAAGTTTCAGCTCAATTGATTTATATTTTTGTTTTTGAAATGTGCCACGATTATACTAAAAATTGATTCCATTATTGATGCTTTAACAATACTTAATTGCTTATCTTAAAAGAATAAAAGTTTTACTATAGAAAAATGACACTTCGGAATCGTGAACCACGAGCAATTTCATATTTAAGTTTATTGGTTGAACAACACTTTCAGATTGTAACGAATGTCATAAAAGCTCATTGCTAAATTTTATTGTGCACGATAAAATGACCAAGAGCTACTCTTTTCCTAAATTTATTGGCTTTTAAAAACCGAGTTTATTGTAGTTAATTCGTTGCTATGCGAACAAACTATTTTTAATTAGGAAAAATAATTTCCTACTCGTGGCTTGAATTTAATTCCAGGAATGCCTATAAGCTTTAGACGGGAAATCATAAGAAATATGTACATGTACATGGACAAAAGTTGCTTGGGTTTTTCAAGCAATATTTGAATTGATGCAATCCTGGGTTAAGGACAGCCAGTATATGGAATACGAGTGGAACATACATGTTCATGTAAATGTATTATACCAAAGTGCATCAGTACACGTTCCAAAGAATTTAGATTTGAAGGAACCCTTCTTGAAATTGATATTACAATTATTGCAGGTTCTTATAGCTACAATATAAATTTATTTCAAGTAAAAAAGGAAAATTCCAGTTTAGATATAAAATCACGGATTTATGCTATGCTAATCATTTATAATTAATACAGTTACCCGTAATTAATTTGTGCAGAATTGGCTTCTCCGATAAATACGTTTCATTAAATGCATAACTACATCATTTTAATGCTACGTCAAATTATTGATTAGATGCTCAATGTTATGGAAACTCAATTTAATTTAATGTGATTAGATGTTCCAATTCTTTTCTTGAATAATTGAATCTGAAAATAATTAAACAAACTGCATAAGTGTACAGTATCAAATCAAAAATCAACACTTTCTTGATATATGCTAACCTATACTGTATTAATAAAATGGCCATAGTCATTTAAATTTTCAACTATACATATAAAAGGTTTAAGCATTTATAGGAATTAGTAATGCATTTTATATTTAGCAATCGATAATTGTAATAGCTACATTATCATTAATTAATGGGGTAAATTTGATGGTTATTGCTAAGTAAAATCCTTCTATAAAGTTTTAAAAATCGATGGCTAGCCACCAAAGTTGTCCTTATCCCAAATATCACATTTCATTGAAAGCCTTCAACACAAATGTAGAAATGCTACATTTATTGAGAATCAATTTCGTTATTTTATGTTCCGTATTTTAATGCATACATTGGATATGATTGAATAAACCTAAATTGAACAGCATATTTTTTTTCACGCACACAAGGAAACTGCTCGATTATATCTAGGATATCCCCAGGAAAAAACAATATTTTACCATGAAGACTTAACGAACTTGACCTTGATAATATCCCTAAGGTTTTGAGTATGTCTATTGATATTGCTGGAATAGAATTGTCGATTGAGTATGTGGTAAATATATCACATACTTGTTGGAAGCCATTTTTCCTTTCAGCCAATAAAAAAACATACTGCTACACCATCGGCTGTTTTCCTAAAGACTTCTTTATGCTACCGGATTTGAACATTGCGTTCAAATAGTCTTGAAAACCTTTCTAGAAGTGTATTTGTTGTTAATTAAATGCTAGCCTAGTTACAGCCAAGTACGGTATTTTCTATTAGTGCATGTAACTTGTCAGGGAAAATGGGTTTTTCTGAAGTAGTCGAATTCATAGCAGGGTGGATCGGAGATAAGATCAGTTATTTGAATATCTATATTTTTGCTTGATTATTTTAGTTTGCTACATATGTTAACACTGCAACTCATTTATTTATTATCTAAACTCAAAGTTTTTGATTACACTTTTTTATACACTTGACTACTAATGCATGTAGATTTCAAAGATTTCCTATTGTGAATATATGTTTCTTGTGTGGCAGGTTCACTCACATGCATGCACGACAACCGAGATATGCTAGTCAAATTGGAGTTATACTAACAACTGAAAGTGTTTTGGTAATTTAGATGAAAACTGGGAAGTACACAAGGTTCGAAGAGAGTAAAATACAGAAGCCATGAAAGGAAAAGTAGAGCACATTAATGAAATTATTTAATTATAACGAGCTCAAATCAATTGCACAACATGCACTTCTAGATAGGATAGACATTTTTGATTTTCTACTGAACAAAAATGCAATTAACTTTATCCTTCAGTTTTGTTGATCATAGATTGAGAATTAAGTTTTTGTGTGCTAAATATTAATCAGACGAGTTTTCTTAATAGCGTGGATTCTTAAAACATTGCAAATTAAACTTTCCTAAACCTTCTATTTATTTCAAAAATAAAATGCATGAAGTTTTCATAGGAATCAGTATCTGAATATTTTTAGCCAACCTGTTTGCTTTTAGTGTGATTAGATAACATTGCCATGTGAAGAAAAATTTCATTAGATGTGCTCACGAAGCGAAAGTTAATGCTTTTTAGCCAAATTTTGCTAAGTTTGCAGTGACGGAGACTGAGAGGAGCCAATTTCCTGTTTGACCGACACAATACAACATGTCTGCCAACTCTTCATCACATGTATATTTAAAGCTAATAGATAAAGCGCCTTTAGAACATGCAGTAATCATTGGCGCTAGAATACAGACTATCTCAAGCTCGGCAAGCCCATTTAAGCCTCCGTCAACTAGCTAAGCTAAAACTTATCTTAGCTTGGCTAAGTTTTCCTACTGTGAGAGTACCTATTGTTAATTTTTTAAATTCAGTTAAATATGAAAATTTTATTTGTGGGTGAGTCCTTTTTGGTAACACTTTGTCTAATTCCTTCGTTTAACAGAAAGTAACTATTGCTCTCGACAACATTATTAAAAAAACTAAGTTCTCAATTTTTAAAAAAATCAAGAGTTCGTTGATTGAAGTTTACTCATGCCTCTAAGTTATAAAAACTTATTTTAAATCCAATCTTCCAATCTATATAAAATAAGCAATAAATGAAAAGCGTTAGAAAAAACAAGTAGTTAGGGGTGTGATAATAGCCCAATAAAACAAGACCAAGAAACCAATAACCTTGCTACATAGTATTAAATTTTATTTTTAATCAGTAACACGACAGTTAAAAACTCCATGTAAGTTTCCATTAATAAATTTTTCAATTATTCACACGTCCCATTCATAGTCCCTTTATTAAAAAGTAACTATGGAAGGAATATCAAAATAAGCTACATATTTCATTAATGCATGGGAAAATAATAGTTAACCCAACATTCTTGTCTATAATTATAAATGGGAATTCAGTATATCTATGCCTCATATGTAACTGTGGTTTTTTTGCTTTAATAATGGCTTACATTACCATTACATTCTCAAATGCATCTGAAAATTTATATTTGGCTAAATTGCATTGATTTCATTTTGTTCTTTGGTTTATCAACATAAATGCACTTTTGCACACTACTGTAAGCCAAATGTTTCAGGAAATTATCTGTAATTCAGCTTAAATTGTACACTGGCCATTGTCACTTTGTATAATGAAGTTAGGAATCCATTGGGTCATTATTTAATACGTTAACAAGTGTGTTATTTAGTTCACTGTAGGGTTCTTCTTGACAATGACTTTTTTCACTCTTTGGTAATTGGATGATCATGTGTCACCGAAGGAAATTATATTACGAACATGACGGGTTAGGTTCCTAATTCGACTTTCGATATTGATCAACAGTTGATAGGATCCAATGCCTAGCCATGCTGCCCATTAAAGAAAGCAATCAGTGACAGCATCAGTGTAAGCAATGTTTGCCAACCTATAAGGGGTAATATGAGTCTATTAGTTTACACATAAATCCATCATTATTAATTTAATTATAACAAAATTCGGACAATAGCATTGCTAAGTATCATTGTAATTGAGAAAATATGTCGTGCAATTGCGTTTGTGACACGACCATTATGTGAAAATAGTGCATCATTTTTAAAAAGTTTTATAAATAATTCATTAATGTATCTTATCGTTTCTCGTTCACACTAGATGCCATTATGTTCAGGCATGTAAAATTATCAAGCCAAATTGAGCTTATTAATTGTATAACGTTTAACGATTTTACGTCTTCGTGGAATATAATGTAATTTCCTACCATTTACGATGCTAAATTGGTCTAATAGGAAGTTTATTTCCTAATAAAACTACCTAAAGCTATTTAGTCAAATTATGGCCTGTTAAATTGATTGGATAATTAAGGAAAAATGCCATCTCCACATCACTATACCACAAATTAAGTCAGGAGCTATGTCCATTAAATTTAACAGAGTATAGGACATAGACGTATTGAGGTTTTATATTTAAAATGGTGTACATGGGAGTTGTAGTGAACATAGTTAAACCATCATTTTTGCTCTTCTTGCAATCACAGCAAATGTACTGAAAAAAAAATTCTTGTTGCGATAAAAGGTCATTTGTGGTGGTTAAATTAAAACACCATTAACGTCCTTATCCATAATGGATTCCAAAGCTGTTTTTCGAACGTTTCATCTGCAAATAATATTTTAATGCTGTTATTAATGGCTGGATTACCGATAGAATATATTTTCGGTTTGTATAATGCTGTGATATTATACCAGGGCACGTTTCCAAATCCTAGTGAGCTTGTATAAACGAAATTGCTAGAAAAATATGTTCAGCTTCAAGTGCATGACAAAGAGTATGCCGAAGAAAACCCTATTTTATTTATTATACTTACTGTAATTCGGATGCAAAAGATCAGTTATAGCTCCAGTTATGTTTTTTTCAGTACAAATGTAATTTCCATTGATGAATTTTGCATAGTTCAGAAGATGTTGAAATAATTCTCTATACTGTAAAAGAAATGCAAATATTCTTTATTGCGCTGCTTCTGTTCACACTTGCTCGTAGCTAAGTACGAAAGTATATGTACATCATCAAATCAATATACAAAGACGTTTTATGAAGAATATATTTATATATATATGACATTATCATAATTAGCTAATTTGTCGTTTAGAGTACATAACAATATGTTATTGAATAAAACATTCAAATTTGATACATGATTTGTTTAAAACCCTGATTAAAACCTTCCTGCCTTTATTCCAACTAAATTAATTCAAAATTATCTTTCATTGCAAAATACGGCTGAATGAAACATTTTAGAAAATACAAGAAACGAAAAATTTATCCATGTAATATAAAGACAAATTCATAGAACTTTTATGAGATAGTCGGCATAAAAACTTCATGAATGTAATTATTGCAAGTATGAATTGATATTAAAGATAATTGTCTCCAGTAAATGATCTTAGGGATAACGATTAATAATTTGATTTTAATCGATTTTTATTTATACACATATTGTGTAAAATCTACATTCCAAAATAAATTACACGAATATATCGTACGAGATGCAATATCTCATTTTTGGGCATGCTTTTGGACAATACTTGACACCATTAAACTGATACCAACTTTGTAATCTCCTTTCTAACTTAAAAAATCTGAAATTGGCAAATATTATTAAGTTTTTTATTCAAAATGCTCAATGTCAAATAATTAAAAAATAATAATGATGAATATGACACTGGAATAATTTGATAAAACTCATATAGTAACCACAGAGATTATCTTAAACTTAAAATTTAAAGTAACATTCAAATTAATACATGTTTAATGCTTGTTTTTTTTATTTAATGTTTCAAGAAGGTAAATTCCCTTTTTACAAAATTCAACTATCGTAAATACTTTAACAAACCCCGATCTCGAATTAAATCGAGAAGAATATTTCCCATGATTTTTTGTTGATTTTTAACCTGTGTTCGAACTTAGAAAACTCAAAGGTAATGAACCTAAAATATGTTTTAGATAATTTCTATGGTGACTGTCAGTCTTGTCATTCCCCTTTTCCAAAGCCAATCCACCATCGAATCCAATTTAGCAGAATCTCACAAAATTCTGTTTGTTTTAAGGGTGGATATACCTTTTTTGATGATAAAAGAAAATTGCCAGCACATTTATATACATACGATTAATCTCCAACACAAACTGTTTGAACAGCCTTCATCTGTTTTAATAGGAAATTTTGGGGAAAAAAGTCAACGAGAGTTACAGATGCACAATCCTTAACTTTAATAAATATTCTGGATTCACCATCTTCCTTTTGAATTATGTATATGGGTATCAAAGTCTCGTATGCGTAGCCAGTTTATTACTCTTTTGTTTCCACATCACTTGGCGCAGGATGATTTTAATGGAAAATAACGCCTAGTTCGGATAAAAATCTTGTGTCTGAAACGAAATAATAACGAGGTGGTTCAGATCTTTCATACAGGGTGCACAAATCGTAAATACAGATTTAACCCGTTCAAAACGGATTTTTTTCCTTCTCTGACTCACTCTATGATCTATAATTTCATTTTCTTGAATCCATTTTGAACGTGATTGCCTGTTGGAGATGAGGGCTATAACAATAAAACGTTTCTTACCCGCAACAAAGAAATCAATCCATTAAGGCTCCTCTTGAATTTCATCGACGTACGTCACTAGGCAATCATCCATTTTCCAATCTTCATCATCTTCCAACTCGTCAATTGTTCCTTTATCTCTACTTAAGTTTGTGCTTCTTTGTTGATTCATCTCGCGGTTGTTGGGCCCCATCCTTATAATACACTGGCCATCACGGCTTTTGGCGCCAACGGACTCCTGAGCTAACGCAATTAGAAATGAGTACATTAATGGAAAGGTGACATTTATTGAAGGTGAAATGATTTGAAAATAGATGAACGCTGTAGAATGCAAAATTTGGCAACTTTGCAGAGAAATGATCGATGTTTGATACATATAGTTCTGTCTCGGATTGGTAGAGGATTCTACAAGATACTGTCTAAATCGCATTGGCACATCAAGAAAATGTTTTAAAATAGGACTACATGTACGATCATATAGCGGTATACCAAAACCTGTAAATAGCGATCATCTACATGAATATAGCGATGAACCTGGAGTAGCGATAACTCACAGTCGACACGGTGTGTATACTATATTCATCACTTTAGCTGAACCCGCAAATAGCACTCTCCTTCCAAATAGAACAATATTTGGTTTGGTCCTAATAGTTGCGCTATTCACAGGTTTTGGTGTAAGCTTATAGTCACATTTTCAATAATGGGATCACTGGATGTTAGGAACAATCCTTATTAGGAACAGATTGACAAGAACTGAATGATAATCTTATAATGTAACTACAAAAGTCATTTCCGGTCAACTTGAATGTTTCTCAAAACCATAAATCGATAAAACTTTTTTTTATTATTTTCTTGGACAAAATTAGACGAATTTTTTATTTTTTTAAATTTTTTTAAATATATTATTGTGTGTTTTAAATACATCCAAAAACATACTATAGGACAAGTGAAAATATGCTTTTAGCCAGGATATGCATTTAGGCAGGTTCTATTTTATTAAAATTTACATTAAATTAACACTATAATATTAAAAAAACATACAATGCACATTTTACCATAAACTATTCCTTATAGTTAGACAGGCTGAGCTCTGTTATGCTTTAATTATATACATTGTTGTCAAATTTTTTCATACGAATCTTTGTCTTATTTTGTTTTTAATGTCAATAAATGAAACGCAATATCATGTTATTGTCATGCACATCATTTACTCCATATATGGTTTAATTTCCACGTCATGCAATGATTTTTATTGGCTCCCACACGTTATCAAAACCGCCTTTATATTTTCACAGTCAACTGCCACGTCCTGGAACTTTAGGGAATTGCTCAGCAATTTCGAGCTAATTTGGCAATGACCTATAGTGGGTTTTTCATTCCCCGTTTATTTGCATCTGCGGCTATTTAATTTATATGAATGTAACTTCCATGTATGCGTTTTTGGCCTCACACCTTAATTCAAGAATTGGTAAATTACATGTAGCTTTTAATACATCTATCTTCATTTGTAGCAAGGACTTATTCGTTTCTGAATATTGTGTCCAGATTAGTTCTTTTTGAACTTTTTGAGGATCCATCCATTATTGTGATCAGAACTTTACAAATTGTGTACACAAGTAATTGAACTATTTAATGTATGCTTTTGATATTCAAATATTACTGGGCTCTGTACTACATGCCGTATAGCGTTAAACCTTACCTTTTATCCCTTTTATTAGCATTTCTCACACTGTGGCCCGATGACCCCTGCGGGTCCTTGAATATGTTCATGGTGCTTAAGATACCCATTAGAGAGTTCATGAGGTTACATCACGTTATTTTTCGCAAATGTATAGATGTTATTTATGTACTTTTTACATAAAGTAGTGAATATTTAAAAGAGATCGATGCATATAGAATAAGGAAATCTCTAGGGGGTCCTTAGCATGTTTTAAGAGATAATAAGCAATTTGAGAAATACTGCCTTATAACAATAAATTGTCAACTTTAAATATAAAATTAAGGCAGTAGCATTGGTCAACATTTGTATTGTTTTTTAGCCCATTGGTTTGAACTGTTTTAATGATATAACCAATACAAATCAATAAAAAGTAAATAGAATGATAGCAACTAATAAGACGATTGTTTTCTATGAAATTTTTGACCAGGGTATTATTGTATACTTTTGATATCCGAATATTACGGGGCTCCGTACTATATGCAGTATATCGTTAAATCTTATCTCACGTCCCTTTGGTAGCATTTCTCACACTGTGGCCCGATGACCCCTGCAGGTTCTTGAGATATGTTCATGGAGCGTAAGATACCCATTAAATAGTTCATGAGGTTATACAGCACGTTACTTTTCTCAAATGTAGGTGTTATTTATGTACTTTTTACAAAAGTAGTGAATATTTAAAAGAGATGCATATAGAATAAGCAAATCTCTCGGGGCCTCTTAGCAAGTTTTAAGAGATAATAAGCAATTTGAGAAATGCTGCCTTAGGCAATAAAGATAAACTCTGGAATTTTGCACGTGTTTTGGCCCATTGTTCATAAGATTAAATTGCATCTTATATACGTACAAGGAGTCATCCAATTAAGTATTGCTAGTGCTTTAGTAAGTCCAATGCAAA
>JAQGCC010001868.1:0-20991 GCA_034698905.1 Xestoiulus laeticollis | reverse complement strand
CATCACCTATTTTCACTATATTATCCATATGTGGTATACGGCCAATTTTTGGATATTTCCAATATATGTAAAAAAATATATCATCAACATTTTTTTTCTTTATGGGCTGATGCAGTAGGTCCAGCCAAATCAGGGTTAATCGATTATATAGTATACATTAAATTCTGGGGTCTGTTCGAATACCCCTTTTTACACTAAAGCGGAACCGCACACCAAATTATTTGCTAATGGAAAAATTTGGTCAATTTGGGTCGGGTTAGCTATAGCTAGATTAAGGTATATTATTTTATTATTAAGTTATATTAGGTTTGTTTACGTGGGCAGTTTTCCTTATGCGGAAATTTCCTAAAAACGCAAAATGGGCTGCTGCCCACATGCAGGCTGACGATGGCAAATTGAAATCCTAGAAAGGCTTTATGTTAGCAGATGTAGTTTAAAAATATGTACTGACTAAAACCAACGAATACGGCAGATCAAGGCAGATCCATACATGTTGTACATGTACATTATAGGTTTATACAATGTATACGCACAACGTGAAAAAAAGAATGAAAAACATGAGAAGGGCATTAGTTTAGATTACTGATTACATGTCCCTAGAAATGTATGAGAAAACCAGAGATGACATCCGTGTAGTTCCTTAGGACCTCATATCGTGTGAATGTCAATTTCGATGTGCATATCATGTAGGATTATAAAGATACCAGTGTTTACATGTATTGATGAAAGATTACATTTTTTTTCCAAAAAATAACGTATAAATAGGTATCGTTTTCTGCATTGCATGGTAACATCTTGACCCCAAGATCTATGAGCAACGAAAGATTTGCCACAAACCTGTAATTAATGGTTCAGAGATTTTCTCTATAATTAGATATCCGTAGTCCGATTCCGCTGAGCTAGCTAATTTAATAATCGGTTGCAGCACTTAGCCAGGCATTATTGATATCATTATAATATTATGTCATTAGACGAAAATAGGGTGGAGGTGAAAAATTACACGGTGAACTGCGTGATTACTTTTCGATATACAGGGTGTCATAAATTGTACATGTATTTCGTTTTGAATCCATTCCTCTCAATTCGAACGTAAAGTTGCATGTAATTAATTTATTAGTATATACACAATGGTCTTAGGCGTGTGGTATATACGAGAGCGTACATGTATGCATTAATCGTCCTTGAACTCAATGTGACCGAAAATCAATGGCATCAAGGAGCTAGATGTTGAGAAGAGGGATGCAATGCTCAAGACAGCAAAGATGAAGTTAATGCCAAGGTGATTGAAAAAGCAGCCAATTCTCATTTGTTATTATCAACCACTGATATGATAAAATAATCCTTTTATTGGACAAAGTATAAGAATTACTCAATAAAGCATTCACATATGGCCAACCTCTAGCTAAAAGTTACGCTTCGAATAAAAAATATCCATTCCAGAAATAAAGAAAACTGATTGAACATTCTGTGTATGTACCGGAATATCACAAACTTTTTAATTTGAAACCTGACAAATGTACATTTCCATATGTATAATCATTCATTATAACAACAAGTGTTTAAAAAAAACTTCGTTTTTCGTATAAAACCTTTTATGTACGCATCTGGTCACGCGCTCTGTAGCATATGTCAGCGTTCTAAGCTGACACCACTAATGCATTATTTTTACTTTTAAAATTGCCATATTTTGGCCGTAATTGTATCAAATAAGTGTAATAAAATAGCATATTCATAGTTACATAAGACTAAGTTGCACAACAAATTTCAGCTAAATAGGATGTGTGAAAGTTGATTAAAAAATACATCAAAGATGTCGAACCAAACAAACAACCAAGAAAATCTCCATTCATATGAAGTTAAATAAATAATTAATAAAAAGTTAAATAAAATAAAAATAGGTGTTATCACAATTAATGTACAATGTAGAAGTTTCTGTATCACAACATACAGCTGATGAAGTATGTTCTTGTAAAAAAAATACCATACCACCATTATACATGTATTCATTACGATGTACATGCTTCAATAGCATAAGGGGCCGTCCATAAATGACATCAATAATATTTGGAAAAATTGCCCCCTACTAAATCACAACTGTCATTTGAGATACTACCTCCCCCCCCCTTTATACGTCAACAAATTTAATAAATTTATTTAAATATGTAAATATTAGCTACCTTCACGGGTTCGATCGCTTTTGACCTCCAGCCGGCAACGCTTTCCCACGTAATTAGATGTGCGCATGCGCTGTTGGTGCGGATATCTAATTACCAGACGAAAAGCGTTGCCGGCTGTCAGTGCTCACGTGAAGGAGGCTATTAAATGACCGCGAATTATGGGACAATTTAATTCTTATTTTAAAAATCGATAACAATACAAAAATACGTAATGAAGTTGACTGAATTCCTTGTTGACATCAACTGAGCCGTGACCCCCCCCCTCCCTCCCCATTAGTCAACTAGCTTCATCATTTTCACTATCACTCCCCCCCATCCTTAGCTGTTGACGTCATTTATGGCCGGCTCTTAACAGTAGTACACATATGCCTTATATACGCAAGTTATATTAGTCGGGGTTTAAATGAAATTTATAACGTTGCTTTAACCCTCTAAGGCAGGGCCTATACAGTAAAAAGATGTGGGTTTTAGACCCATTCGGAGTATACTTTATAAACACCCTGTAACAACCTTACCGAATTTCTTCATTGGTTTCGTGCCAGCAGAAAACGCAAGATCAATTATAGGAATTTAGAGAGTGCAAGAAAAATTGTGCATGTTACATTAATTACATGAACGGTTTTTAAACGACTCATTAATAAATCAATGTTTTCTTCTCATCGATTTTCAGCACATTTCCACCCGGTTAGAAGCGTGAATCTCTCGCCCAATCGTGTTGCATGCCAGTCAGGTTGCCTGGTCCCATGTTTGCAAAATGCAGATCTGGTCCCATTTGTCTCCCCTGAAATAGCGCGCATGATTACAGGCAATCTAAAACCACTCATTTCCTCACATTTTCACGCAGGCTCCCAATAGACCAAAATCGCTGCTCTACAATCTCAAAAAGGGGAACAAAAAGTGCGGCAGAAATAACATGGAGGGAACAAATGTTCTACCCAGAGAATCTTCTGACATTCAACTCGCTGAGCAAACAACATAGGTACGCCTATAAGTATGGGGTGTGCGAGATGATGGAGATTTGAACAAACAATTTAGAAAACTAGTATAAACGTGGATATATGTACCTTTTTTAGGCAACGAAAAATTCAATCTTCTATTACATTGTCAGAAGAGAATCATTGCTCGAAGGTGGCACAACAATAAATAACTGGAAAAGGTGGTTCACTAACTCTTGACGATGCATATTGGCATTGCCCCCGAGTGCAGATCCGATATCGCTGGTACAACATCGTTATTGGACTAGAGTTTCTTAAAAATAACCTTTGCTATAAAAACCCTTCCACGGTCCTCCATTGGGATACGCGAGTTTGATAGCCTATTATGTTTTATGCAGTTTTTCCAGGCCCTGCCACTGAGAGGGAATCTATATCAATTGACCCGCCTGATCCAATGGCTCTCGTGCTATTTTTAGTGGAAGATGGTTCGCTATATGGAATCTCATACTTTCATTTTCTCATTCCCGACGAAATTACCCGAAGCTTCTCTAAAATCGATTAGTTGTACACTGTACAGAGAGATGTCAGGGACATGGGATGAAAAACCAAACGGAATTATACAAATAAAAGTCCGTGGAGGATTCTTAGCAGCCAAAGAGGTTGGTCGTACTAAGTCAAGAAACAACAAGAGGAATCAGAAAGAAAGCTAAGCAAAAAAAAAAAATCATTTCACCCAAACAGCCTCAGGTCCCCAATGACAGTGAGACGGCCAGTGCACCGAACCTATTTATGATGGCATGTACAAAAAAGTACCGATTATTAGCGTTGGCAATGAAAGGATATTGGTTTAGAGAAGATAGTCTGCGAACTATCTTCTGCCTTTCATGAAAGGAAGAATAACTTAAATGGACTCAGTTTATAAAGGAACATTAACAACAGAAAGTTCAATTACTGCATGAATTGAGTGGTTCAATTTTTTTTTTAAATAGACCGCAATCCCTTAACACAAATTTTGAGGGTCGATATTTATGTACATGTATATATTTAACCCTTTAACTCTCATGTTGTTTGTCATTACGGAAATTTTTAGAATGTGGCCATATGGCAACATGCATGGGAGTTAACAAACAAATTATCTATAGATTCCATCGAAAAAAAAATACTATTCTTAAACCAATTAAATTTAATATAATGAAGTCTACTAAACAATAGGCTCTTTCACGCGAACGCTGTTAAGCACAAGCCGGTAATGCTTTTCCCCTAAATTAGATGCGCGCATGAACAGCACATGCGCAGTTGAATTTAAGTGTAACAACCAAATGTTAGGTTAAAGCTACCCAACGTTGGGTCACAGTTATTAACACAGGTTACCTAAAATTGGGTAACATTCGGTTGTTACACTTAAATTCAACCCAATGTTAACCCAATGTTGGTATGTCCATATAGCACTCAATATTGGGTTGAATTTTAATCCAACGTTTTTAGTGTGTAGGCCTAGCTAATAAATACATATATTTTTGTTCAAATTACATGGACATGTTCATCGCACTTTCAGCATTGTAAACGTTTTGTACGTGGGGCCAGGGTTTTTATCAACATTCATAAAGAAATAAATTCCACAAACTCAATGTTTCAAGCTTGTTTTTTTTTTTTTTTAATTTCGCCTACCGTTTCTCAGTATACATGTGCTCACGAGTCACGATGCGAAGCTAATAATGATCGCGGAGGCTGAGCGGAGTCAATTTCCTGTTTGGCCCACACAACAGTAACATAACTTGCCTGCCTAATTATCATTATAGATGTGAAATTATAGCTAATATAATGTACATGTATATAGATGAAGCACCATTACAACATATTTTTGGCGCCAAATATTGCGATTTCTTAAAAACAAAATAAAATACACAATATATTCTTGTAGGACTATTCCAGAATTTGCATGGTCTGTGGGGCCCTATTTCAAACATAGGCTGTGAACATAACTATCTAATTGACCCTATTTTTTTAAAAAAAAAATCGCTTAAGGTATGTTATTTAAAAGTCATGTACAGATGTGTAAAAGGAAAGCAATTTATTTAATTACGTGTACATTTAACAATTTGTCCAGACACGATGTTCGATACAATGATCGAATGTGCAAGCTATTGTGCGTCACGCAATTATGTACACTTTGCTGCAAATCTGTTGAAGTTGAAGTGTTATAAACTGAATGTAGAAATCTTTAAAATATACATGTATTATTCTTTGAATCATTGAATATTTACTGCCTAGCTAATACAGAAGTATTCATTTATAGGGATTATGTAATACATCATGCACTAAACATTATAAAACAGAAAAGTTTGTGCTGTATTACAGGATAGCCCAATTCATGCTTTGAAGGGTAGAAATTTCTATAAATAAGGGTGGGCAATACACAGCAAGTTGTATGACAACTATTGAGATTTATAAATAAAAATAAACAAAACATATGCATGTAAAACGTCCGCACTCCTCAATCGCGGAATAGTTTTTTAAAGCGTTAATGTTCATAGGCATCAAGCTCTGATATTTAGCATTAAAATATCATTTAGGTATATTATTTTAAAAAAACATACAAGTGAAATACCAAATAATTAAAGAGAATAATTTATATAAAATTAACATAAAATTAACCAACAATGGTTTTGTTCATTCATCTATAGACAGGTATATAATTGCAAAGTAATGTACAATTGCGTATTAAAGAAGACTTTCACGAGCAACCATGCAGCCTCCATTATCATATTTTTATCATCAATTTTTATCAAAATCCCATCGTGTGATACACACCATGTTGGGCAATATTTTTAGAAAAAACCAAACATATGTGGTGATCAATGAGGGCAAAACGGTATAATGCATAAAACTATGCATGGTATAGGCCTACTTCATGAAATAATTAATCCTTTTAGCAGTGCATTTCTAATCGTGTTTGTAATTACTTTAGCAGGGCCAAAATGTCTAATCCAAAAACAAACAGTGCCCTATCCAGTCACATATTGAAAACAAGATTTTCTGTAGAAATTTTACAATATGTCCGAAAGAAGCGCCACATTGGTCAGTCTGCACTTAACCTCGATTTTGAAAATCCAAGAGGATCTGGTGGTATATGGAGAGAAAGAGAAGATCAAATGGCAGATGGCAAGAAAAGGACGGACGTCTATACTCACTTTATATTGTATCGAAATTGAATAACGGGCTAGTAGTACTGTACTTGATTCCGCCAGCATATCTCCCACTTTAATGGTTTTAAAAAGAAAGCGAGTGGCACACAGCCTGGCCTTAGCTTGCCTCTTCAATAATGGACCAAGATGGCAAGGCTAAATGGGTTTACTTGTAAGGGATTTAGGAACAACCCAGGTTTATCTATCCACAAGCTGAAAAGCAAACACATCGAATGAATGGACCGATTTCACTTAATAATTGAAACTAAATCTACAAAGTCACGAAATGATCAGATGAGAAGATTGCCACTTTACCAGTTAACACATCTTCTCATCAGAGTGAATAACTGGACGTTAGGTGAATTCAAGCACATATCACCAAAATGTGGTTTCAAAGCTATCGTTTAGCGTCGAAGATAACCTAGGCCGAGCCCAGGTTTAATCGAGCGAGGCGAGAGGCGAAAATACATTACATGGAAAATTTTATAAAATGGATTTTACAACTGTAAGAAAGAAAGGTTTACGCATATACTGGAAATCTAACGCACTTGTCGAAAAAACGTTTTGCTTCCATTCTGCAGTTTTTCATTTAATCAAACTTGAAATCATAACTTTATCAATTTATAGGTAACAACTCATGAAATAAGAATTGGTTAGATATACAGTATACTATACCATTCGTATATTCAACTCAACTTTTAAGAGAATTAATGCCTAATAAATAAATAGCAGGCATTAATTGACCAAAGTTTTTTTAGGATTGCAGGGCCTCCATTTTTCTATGCAATAAATATGCCTTAATTGGTAAAACAAAATATCATTCTTTATAGCGTAAATAAAATTGCAGCAAAAAATGTCGTCTATACGGAACGTGCTTTCCTTTATTACCGTAACTACTGGATTAAACCCAGGGTGTTAGGGGAATTCTTTAGGGGATTCCCTTTATAGGGGATCCATTTTTATTTATTGAAATACAATGTATTAGGAAAATAATATACCGGTATAGATGCTTGTTTCAGAGATGTTGTAGCAGATAGTTGTGGCAACTTGCCACAATTAAATTTGTGTAAAATATTTTTTTTGTAAAAAAAAACCTTTTAAATACATTTGCGCACAAGCTGTAGCCTAATACGTTAGAATCCCCATAGTTTATGACCTCTTGTAGTTTATAAAACATGTCTGCCATTGGGGCAATATATAATTAGCTTCTAAACTCTCTTACTTTATAGTTTATATCATTTCAATGGGCCCAAGCATTTCAGTAGATACAAAATTTCAGATGTACAAAAAAGTCTAAATATTGAAAAAATAACTGTCCAAAGTGGTTTGGACTTGATTTTCGTTTTTCAGCTACTGAAAATAAGTGACTTGTGAGACTTTGCTAAATGTAAACTCAACCCAATCAACTAGTGTTCGTTGCGTGAGAGCTGGTGTGTCTTGCCTTTTTTTCTACAAAGTTCAATGCTCAGCATCAGTCATGACTGTATACATGTACGATGTTTTAGGAGGCACTGTTGATAGTATGTGTAATCCCACGAGATATATACATGTACATAGAAATAGCAGCGCGACCGATTACGATATATGTTTACGATTTACGTGTCATAAACTGTCTTTAAGTGAATGGCGATGTGTCTTTTGGCACCCGCACATCATTTATGATGCGTTATTTTGTAATGTAATTTTGTAAATGTAAAATTGTAAAAATACGGTATAAAAATATCGATTCACATAAAAACGACTGAATTCGGATAAGGTTTGCAAATAACTAATCGTTGAGAAATACGTATGGGATAATTCGTATTCTCATGTCGCGTAAAGACTAAGGAATAATACCCTGTTCGTGCGCATTATCTAAGACACAATGTTTGCGAGATAAATATCGTGTTATGAAAATGAGGAAACTATTTGCTTAAATGAACCCACGAGACGCTTGCGTAACGCGTCTAATTTCACGACTTAATTTCAACTGTCATGTACACAGTTCTACGTGTAGTGTAACGATTTAAAAAGGCATCATGATCGGATAAGACAACAAATGCAGTCTGGCAACCCATTTTCTGGTTTACCTAAAGAACTGTCGAGTACGGCTTATCTAAACAAATTTTGAGCTCCAAGTTCTGCTATATGCAACGACACAATCCTTCTCTAACTTGGCATGCATGCTTATACTTGTACATGTATACCAGTGAATAAAAGGTAAAATCTTAAATCATTTGCAGAAGTTGCCATAATGCAGTTTTCTTTTAACGCGACCCTAGTGAAAAGTGTCCTTAGGTGCCGTCCATAAATGACTTCAACAGCTAAGGGGGGTAGTGAAAATATTGACGCTATAGTTGACTATAAGGAGGGGGACGTCAGGGCTCAGTTGACGTCAGCCTATACAATATTTACGAGTTTAGGCAAATTTATTAAACTTGTTTGACGTCTATAGGGCCGGAGAAGGGGGGGGGGTGGTGAAATAGCTGAAATGACGATTGTTGATATAGGACAGGGAAGGGGGGGGGGGATTTTTGGCCAAATTTTGTTGACATCATTTATAGACGGCCCATTATACGAGCTTGATCATATATGCCACAGAATAGGAAAACTACTACACACAATTATCTTCCAGTAATTATTTTAAAGCTTTTGTGATAACTTTCATCGTTTGAATTCCCGAAACACGAGCATTTACTCATGTCGCTTTATTGAATATACAATGTATAATTTTATCATTATATGCAAGCTAACTATGCAAAAAAATTAGTCTAATATAATTAGGAGCGGAAACAGTTAAACGGTGCTTAACACTTACCTTGATTTGTTGCACGTCAGGGCATTAGTTGATATTAATCTTCAATTATTTAACTCTCACAATTTTTATTATTGTCAATTGAAATGTTATTCCTGAAAAAAATACAAAACTTTTTAAATACTAATTAAAAACACTTAAATTAAAAAAAAACTAACTGCATGACCATTCAGTTTTAAATTTAGAATAACATTCATTTTGTTGCTATAGATTCCAATTTTACAGAATTACATTTTTCATATACGATAACTGTCCATTTCGTACAAAATAAAAAAAACTGTTAGTGTTATAACTCTGCAGTGCAATTGTTTTTCACAACAAAAATTTAAGCGAGAACATCAGTAATAACAGCATTTATATTAGTATTTATAGTACTTAAATTAACAGCAAGACTAAAAGAACAAAAAACCTGTTTCCTTATTAATTAACTTAATTAGAGACATAATTGGTGGCACCAGTTGATTCTTCTGCGGTTTAATAAACTTTAGTTTGGAGCATCGTCATAGCATTATGATGTACGTCATATAAAGATATTTTCATTCTACATGACACGAATTATAGTTATCTATAAGTGCAAATATTCAGTAACAGTGTTAAAATAAAAATGTAAAAGTGCTTGTCAAGCCCACACTAATGGGGGATACAGCCTAATTAAACAAATATTTCGTCATTTGTACTTTAACACACGTTTCAAATTGTCTAGAAATATTGGGGATACTTTGCACAATTTATGAGTTCATCAAAGATACGTTGATTGTTCAGAAATTTAATAGACCTTCGTTTGAAGCATCATCATTGCAGTTTGATATCTCTCAAGTAAAGATGTTTTCACGAGACACCATGGCAACGTTTATAGTTATCTGAATGCAAATATTCAACAGGGAAACGTGAAGAGAAAAAAATGATTGTCACCCTCATTTTCGCATTTGAACAATGGATCATTACAAAGCTAATATCGAGTAAATGTTAATGTTTGCCAAATGAATTAGCTAATTAGCATATTTATAAGGGTTATGTATGCATGCTGCGGGTAACGTGGTGGTGTGTTTGCACTTCTTTCTTTGATAGATGCGAACAATTTCACCACTATAAACTATTCAGAATAATAGGCGAATCTACAGCAGACTGTAAACACCACCATCTGTTTTTTATGCAAATCGGAAATATGGATCCGGATGTCGGAGTAGGAAACTAAATGCGTCTTGCAGATATCTTGAAATTGATGAGAAACAGCGCCGAAAATTTAATGCAAATTCCTTGTCACACAGTATGGTTATTCGTAAAGTGCCAGTCAGTAAGTATATATGCTTTCCATTGGTGCAGTTGAAAGCATTATAAACGTGTTACGCTTTTTAACTTTCACCGTGTTAAATTATAATGTATAAGTATCACGAATTCTCTTTATACATGCAATGTATATCCAAAAGACCAATAATATTTTTGTTACATATTTTTGTTAAGTCTTTATCCAACTGAAAAGGTTCACACACGTTAAAATGGCAGATGTAAAGTGATCATTTTCGACTCATTTGGCATTTACACTATAGGTTTAAAGTAAGGAATATTATTTTATCAGCCAACTCAATGGAGGTATATCCCTTACAACTAACAAGTGAGTATTAATCTCTGCCTTTTTAATGAAACTTTTAAATGAATACCAAAATAACACCGATCATCAATAATGATTTATTGTCACTTAACATCTCTGTAAAACGGAAAACGTATACAATGACCATTAATTTTTAATAAATTGCCATTTCAAAAAGTACTTGCTTTCGCCTGCTTGAAAAACTGGCAAAATAGAGGTTTTCAAATTTCGATATTTTCACAATTAACTTGATTTATTTTCGATACTGTAATAATTGCTGATAGACATAGACCTACTTGAGGTCACGAAGCAAAGTAGATTACTATACCGTACGTGCCATATTGTTAAATTTTGGGACCCAATTACAGTAAGGATAATTATAATTTACAGTATATTTTTGTATTACAATATTAACTTCTGTATATGATCTACACTATAGAGGTGTTTTTATATTGATATTCGATTTAAAAAGTGTTTAAAAGGTATATCTTGGCCTTTGATGGACTTCTCATAATGAAAACATTTTTTTTTAAACGATAAATATAATCTTTTCAAAAAAATCTCTGTTAATAGGGTGCACTGAAAGTCGCTGATGATTGGAACATTTTGTGTGTCCGTATTTTTATTACACTGTTCAGGTCGAACAAACTATATTGAAAAATTATAATGTTAATTAGCCTAACATTTTTTTTCATTAAAGCAATGACATGAAATTTGTTATTGACATGTGTTAATGGAATACATGTATACGATAGTACCACCAGAAGTTGTATATGCATTAATTATTATGTTAAATAAAATATATCAATAATTACACCAATTATACATTTACGTATTCAATAAGAAGAGCGATTTAAAACGAAATATATGCATTTTGTTTAGCAATCGTCACATTTCCATCATATATAGAAAACGATCGATGAAATTATATCGATGTGTCAAATGCCATGTAGGCCTACATGGACATTTTAAAATCGCGCTTGTATAGCCAATTTTTCAAGAAGGCAGTTTCTGGAGTAAATGGGGTCAGATCATTATGAAAACACCTTGCTAAATAAGTTTCATACTTTAGCAATATCTTTTTATTTCATGAAATATCCACCTACGATCGTATAAAGTAACTCTCGTTAACTTAATAGGACAGCATTATGGGCATTGCAGTTTAATTTAATTTTCTAATTGTGCATTTAATTTTACATTGTACAATTGTATATATAATCAAAATGTCCAAACACATTAGGATCTTCTTTAGTGTTTCCCAAAGTAGTCCATATGAACCAAAATTCGTCACCAAAATTGTGGCTTTCCGTAAGGCTAGGCGCAAATTGAGACACTTAATTGAGATTATTTTAATTAATAAATGTATATCTGTTTTATAAACTTAACATTTTTTATTTTAAAATAGCCCACTTTACAGTTAAACCCTATCAAAGTCAGCTTATAAAACACATTTAAAGTTGATGAATTTGTAAAAAATCGATATTAGGAATTCGGCAGGGGGTCCACGGGACAAAACAATTTGGGGACCACACTTACTATTCTTAAAATAGTAGTTTTGCTATAAAGCAAAGTATTTTGCCTATAGGTTGCAATTTCAGTATTGTTTGGAATGGCATATGCTAACGTGTTTGCACACACATTAGCCGTTGAAAGCCAAACATGGCATGATAGCCAATAATGGCAAAAACATCGAGGCAATAGAAGGCATTTCCCTAAAAAGCTTATTTTCGGCAAGCAGCCACAATATCCATCTTTGTCATCTCTGTACTCTGCAAATTATGTATAATTACTTTGTGTAACAAAGCATGGCAACATGGTGAATGGCAAATCAGTGTCAGCTTGAGCCAAATTGAAACAGGCAGGGAGGATGCAAAGGCCCTCACGCTTTTGCTCGATCAGATTGTAAGCACGCTAGCATAGAATGATTTATAATGAAATTTCAGTGGGAATTTTACATCGTTTTAATGTTGCCTAGCCTCCACTGTCCAAATGCCAGGATGCGAATTAGCTAAGCATGAAATTTGGACTGCTTTTGAAAAATGGACAATGCGGCAGCGAAACGCTACTAGCACTCCCACGCATGTATGCATCATCCTCTGATTATATGATAATCTGTCTATGTCACACTTTGTGTGTTCATAGTCTTGTCTGAATTCAAATCCTAGGCATTGACTATATAAGAAAAGAGCTTGTAACAAAACGAACGACTTCAATGTTTGAAGGGACATACCTTCGCGTTCAAAAATTGTACAATATTCATTATATAGAAACTTATATAGCCGAGTATCTATAGCCTATGCAGTCAGCAAACGAATGCCATTTTAGGCTAAGGTGTCTGTGCCCATTTTGAGGCGAACGTTCCTATTTTCAATATAGCCACTATAGACATCAAAGATTCTTTCGTATATACATTTTTTACATTTACCCGGAAAATTTTTTTCTAATGTTTTCTGGTGTTTTTATTTGTGAGAAAAACCCGGAGTAAACAAAAATTCCTGAGACATACCCGGAATCGACCAAAAGTCCTGAGACATACCCAACGGTCAACCAAAATGAAACGAACCAAGGGGGAAAATTCTCCCGGTACTCATGTATATCTCATATCGCACGGGGGTTGACATATATCTGGTTGTATTTTCAGATATCAACCTCTCCCCGTGCGATATACATGTAAATACATAAATGGTCCAAACCTGTGGCACGAGGGAAACTTTTGCATATCGAATATTGCGTAAACCGAAGTTACCAAAAAGGTCATAGTGAGATTTAGCCGAGTTCCCTTGTTTCCTTCTTTTAGAATTGCTAGGTGTGTTTCAATTTTTCACATAAAAAATTAATAATTTTATACAGCAGATATCTTAAAAATTGACGTTTTAACTTGGTTTTTTGTGTTTCGTTTTTCGTGTAAGCCTACTACATGTAGATATTTTAATGAAACGTTTATATGCATGTAGATCGAGCGCCCAAACAATAATAATTTCATAATTAAATAAATAAAATTGTAATTTTGTTATATGGAGGTAAAGCGTAATAATAAAACTCTATAGTGGCTATTCTGAATTAGAAAATAAAATCTATGTAAGCACAATTGCCAAATGAATATACCTAACCATGCATTTTGAAAATTTACTTTTTCGGGAATTAAATGCTAAACTGGTGGAGGGAATATAAACAAGATCATCTATTTGGTATAGCATATCATTCCAATAAACTTAATGGAATTTCGAGCCCATTCGGATTTAATGTATACTATTGGCATATTTTTGGCAATCCAATATAGACGTTGGAATTCCATCCCAAAGAACAGCCTTCAACCATAAGAAATTCAGTTTTACCATGATGTTGGTGTCCGCCCTAAGTGGTGGTTACTGCCGAATAAACTAGATTGATGAATTACTCTCACCTTTTATGGTGGTATTCAATAAATGGCAACATAGGCTATATAGGTAATGGGTTTAACTTAATTGAAAAATGAAACTGATGCATGTAACAGCAACAGTCAATTATTTCAAACTAGGCTGATGTCTTTGCATTCATCAATTTTTTTTTCAGTAAAAATATTTTCTTTGTAGACCAAAACCTGTGAATAGCACAAACCATTGGGACCAAACCAAAAGTTGGGCTGTTTTGAGATATATCTAGGTTCATCTAAAGTGATAACCATTGATCAGTGCCGACTGTGACTTCCAGGGTCATAGCTATATCGATGCTCGCTATTTTTAGGTTTTGGTGTAATGAAATGCAAAACTGAGCAAATCTAATGTTTTCGGAATATGGACTATTTTTGTGAAATAAAAAATCTCCACCTTGTAAATTAATTTCACCAAAAAAACGAACGTCTTGCAAAAATTCAAAAGCTTTTCTAAAAAAAACCTCTTCGGACATTACCTTTCAATGATGATTTCCAAGTTTCGCATTGGATTTCCATCACCGAACTAATGGCATTTCATCAAAAGAGAGCTCAAGGTGCTTACGACAAATTTTCAAGAAAAGTTGACGACAAGGCATGCTGGGCAAGTAACTTTTTTTTTTCGGATACCACGTTTATAGGCTAAACATCACAGCATCGTGAAAAGCGTTTTCGATTCACTCTTTCTTTCGCACTTTTTGCTTCCAGAATTTTTTATTCAAGAATTCATTTCATTCATGCGGCCAATTCATCAAAACCTAGTGAAGCACAAACTTGCAAAATCACGGGCTCTGTGCTGAAATATGGCTTGAGTCAAGAGGACGCTAAGAAAAGAGCGGGCGCATCCATTTTGATCGATGACTTTAAGGAAGACCGAATCCAAAATCATACTACACGCTTCCACACTCGCCTGGCCATGTCATAATTTCAGGATCTTAGAAAAGATGTTATCATTTCTTTAGATTTGCATTGTGTCCAAAATGGAAAAAAAGCAATGACAAAATCAATTCTTAGCTCATAGCCATGCGTCTTTGAGCAAATAGAAAGGAAGAGAAAAAAAATGGTTTGAAGATCGTTTTCATAAACCCTCTTCATTTTCATAAAAACATATCAGATCGGCAAGCTCTTGCAATTTTAGCCAGGGCATTGTCTGGCATGTAAGTCATCATGTAACTGAAACCGATTATTAACTTCAACTATCGAAATACGACACTGTTTACACGATCATGGTATAGTTCCCGGCCATCAAGCCGTTTGCTAGAACAAGGGTTCATGTGATGTGTAGGATATCCTGTTAAAATGCCGGGTAATAAAGCTGTGCCGTTATACTGATCGTTCAATTCCATTCAAAACTTTTTTAAATCAAATTGTCGAGGCAAAGTATGCATAAACCTTCATAGCAGATTTGAAAATAAGTCGATTACACGACCCATAAAAACAATCCCTCTAAGTCTAAGGGACAAAAATCCTCTATTTTGAGTTTGCAAAAGTTAAGAGACAAGTTTAGAACTGATTTTTTTTCTTAAAAATGAAAAAAATGTCAAGTGTTTGGAGTTTTTTGGATTTATACAATATTTTGCATTTTAATTTCGGTTGTATATCACTTTTAAAAGATAAATGTCCAAATTATAAAATTGACTTAATATCTATTTCTTGTTCAACATAATATAATGTATACAGTGTATCACAATGAGTCCATTTACTGAACATTGGTAATTGTTAATTCAACCTGGTCGAAATACTATACTGACATCAGTAAATTCTATAGTGATATTAGTATACATAAACTGATAACAGTCTGAGCATGTATAGGCAATGTTTGACTGACATCAGTATAATCCATACCAATATCAGTATACTAGACTTATATCAGTATAGTCATACTTTTATTGGTTAGTTATACTGGTACATTATCAGTACACCATAGTGACATCAGTAGGCATTGTTTAACTGATGCCAATATACCCCATACCATTATCAGTGTGAATTATAGTTTTAGCATTATACTACTCTGTTAAATCTGAACTGTTTGACTGACACCAGTATACTATCATACTGATATCAGTGTCCCAATTATCAGTATAAAACTGATAACTAATAATAGTATATTTATTTTGCCCAGGGCAAGAGTAAAATTATGCAAATTTCAAGTTTTGACACTATACAATTCTATTATAAGTTTTACAGTCGTCGAAGTCTAAACCATTACGCGCTGTATACATTATAGTGTCTAGATAAATAAGATGGTTACATTTTTATTCAAGAAGCAAAGAAAAACTTATATAGACTACAATGTAGATACATTATTCTTAACAAAATGCACTTTAGAGTGTATTTGAGGTGGGTTTAAAACACTAAGCAACAGCAACCGTGTCATACCAGAAACATGTCGTTATCTCATGTAAGAGCAGAACGGGTATTTTTTATAAGTTTCTAAAAGCATCCACCTTTTTAAAAAACAACACAAACACATTGCAAGAATTCAAATGCTAATGCGAAAGACGCAATTTTTTTCTCGCTCGAATTTAGATTCATGTCACGTTTGTCTATAGGTTTTTTGCATAAACGAGGGAATTTAAAATTGTATAAAAATGTCGGTTTGGTAACGGAAAAAACATTTGGTATGAGGTGATATGAAGTTTACTGTTAAATTATTTCTATTACAATACCAATACAATTACATTTGTAATTGCTTTTTGTTTACATTATAGCCTATGCTAGCATTGAATTTTTAGTAACCTACTTAACTTCTACAAAAATACATTATTGAAGGAAACAGATAAAAGTCATTGCACTCCATATTGGATTCCATTAACTCAAATAGTAATCATGGAAAAAGCTATAGAAACTATTTTTTTATATATGCGTGATAAAAAAACAAAACTAAAAAAAAACAAAAAAAACAGACAATATATCTAAATCAATTATCCTTAGCAGAAGCTAATTTGATAGATTTAAAATATTAAGCCTACAAAACATACTTAAAGTGTCATCGAATATTAAGACCAAAAATCACTTACGAAGTGGTTGATCAGCCGCGGCTTTGACTAAAAGTTCAATATTGTTCAATTTATACTTTATTTTTGAATAGTCGAATATACAGGGTGGAACAAAAGTCAAAGCCATCTCTTCATTTTTTATATCTTATAGCTATAAAAACCCTATTTGTGCAGTTGAATTGGCCGGTGCACTGCATTGAAGCGCTGCTACCTACATTTAGATTGAATGTATAGATAAGATTAAAAACCGAAATATGCACAATATATGTATATCATAGGCATCATAGGTCGTGATATGATCTCTATTGTTACAATAATGTTTCAAATGTTACAATAGTTACAAATGACAGACACGATCTGTAGATGTAATTCGAAATAAAATGAAAATATACGCTCTTATGTTCCACAATACAGGTAAAATATGGGCGTTTCACTGCGGTGCAACAATGTACTGCAGCCTAGATACCATTTGGTGTTTCGACCCTCTGGTCATAAAAACCCTGTATAACAACTTTAATTAATTATACGAAAATAAAGTGGAATTCATGCAAACAAGCCATTCTCTTCCTTTTTTTTCCCTATTGCAATATGTATATAATGTATATCATTTGTTCATGACTATTTCAGGTACATATACATGTATATCCAACATTACTAAAAATTCTAGGTTCTCCTGGTTTGGGGTAACCCTTCCTTTCCAAAGTAGCGCACCAAAATGACATGAGAAACAAAGAGTTACTGTAATATCCCGTTTTAAACAACATTATTTCGACAACCCAGCTCTCCAACCACACCCATTTTTAATTCATGCCATATGCAACAACCTTCCATTCTGTGTATGCACATTTTGCAGGCAGATGTCAACCGATGGCGTACAATGGCGCTTTTTGTCAGTTTGACTAATTAGATTACGCATCATGAATTTGCCCGCTCATTAGATTCTTCGATTCAGAAGGTATAGCTTTTTTTTAGCAGTAGGCTACACGATTACTGAGCATCTACGTTAATGAGGATTGAGGAGGGTTCCGTTCCCGCGAGCATCTGTTCGCGCGGGAGCAGAAGCAAACAACACGCGCCAGAAATACCCGAATCTCCCCGGGCACGCGACACATTGTCTCGAAATCGGGAATCAGAATCAATTCCATTAAAGCTAGCATCGTAAACCAGGTGCTTGTTTGGTCAGTCGGCCATCAATTTTTATGTCTGTTCCTCCCATCTGCTGAAAAATTATGCCTTCTTCGTTTTCGCGGGAACGCTTCCAGGAAGGGCGAAACGCATTGCAGGCCCTGGCAATAGCAACAACAACAACAAGCAATATCCCAATCTAGATTTATAAGCCGAGTTATAAATCGATACTTTACAAAACTAAATGGATCAACAAATAAGATAAAGGAACATGATAGGCACGCCTAAAACAGTTTTATATACTGAAAAGAAACGGAAAGCATTAAGTTGGCGCGGGGCGAGGGGATAATAAAAGTCTATCTGGCTAGAAAAATGCCAATATAAACTCCCTGAAAATAAAATTTTAATGGCGAGCGCAGCGCCAGCCCCAGTTCATGATGCGGTTGCACGAACCATTTCCAAATTGCGCAGCTTAACCACAGGTATCACGAAGCCAGCGTCACGTGATCGGCCATCATGGCCAATTTATCTTTCGCCTTAGCTTCAGTGTACGCATGAATGGCGTTTAAAGATGACGGCCATGTTCATTCATGAGATTCTGGTTAATTGGGACAAAATAGCACAGTATAAGGGGTAAACCAGTATGCACACCTCGTTTTGTTTCCGGTCCCCAACGACACCCCGAGTCCGCGGGACGAACTGCTCCCGCATCCGTGAGGTGGCGTTGTAAGTGCGCCGGGGAACCAAACAAAACGATGAGCCACTCTACACTTTAAGGTACGCGTTCGCTGGCGCGACTGGGGCGACTGGCGACCGCGATTATCGTCCGCTAGGAGTCGCTCAATGATTGGTTGCCACCATTTTCAATAGGAGCGATTTCCTTGGACGCGATCGTCGACATCTGTCTGCGTCTCCGCATTCAAAAATTTGTTTTAATGCCGACAAAATATAAAACTACGTTATATAGACCAGATAGAGAATTCGTGAATGTACGAGTTAAGCCCCCCTTCGCACCGGACGCGAATCACTGCCGACGCTTGTGTGGTCGACTGCGTTGGGCCGGATATGAAGTCAACGCATGCGCACGTGAAGTGCGGCGGCGTTGAGGCCGACGCTAAAAAGCCGCCATCTTTGTTTTATGGCTATAGCCTTATTTCAAAGATGGCTGCCGGCGCACACGGCACCGTCTACCTAATGTCCACCTAGTGGCAAACGTGATAACTATTTCGTCTGTCACGTGTGTGAATGGCGATTTCTCGACGTAAAGGGTAGCAGTGATTTACGGTGAGTGATTAGCGTTTGGTGCGTGGGGGGACTTCAAAGATCATTTTGATTCGATTACACATGTAGACGGACTTCAAGGTAATGCGAAGTTCATTGTACATTAAGAAGTTTCAAACGCTCAGAAAAGATTATTAACGTTTCAGATGTCAAATTCGTCATGTTTCACATTTTCGTGTTTTGAAAGAATGCTTTCAGAGATTTCTTCCACACGATCTTCATCTTAATCTTCTTAGCATTCAATAATATTGTTGATAACTCGTATACCTTTTGACTGATCTCTTGTCTCAATTAAAACGGTATCTTGTGATCGATCTAAATAAAGGGAAAATGCCCTGCTGGCTATTACTTTACTCATTTGGGATTTCCTATTATATTAAAACGCATACGTTTATAACTTGGCTGGTTCGCATTTCCAGCTTACAAAACGAGCTGGAAAACCTACGTCATCAATACAGACGTTGCAAACGTGTAAGCATAAGCCTACACGTTGGGATGGCCAGCCGGCTTAACTTTACACGGCCCCCATTCCCTTTGTAAAGCTTGCCGGCTTACCAACCATCGCAGGCTCGCCAACCGGCTTCACAAAGGGAAAGGGGGACGCGATGAAGGTGTCATGGCTTCCATTTTGAACACCTTCGTAGCGATACCTTCAAGGAATTTTTACGCCAAAAGGTGAGTGTTTTTACCCGCTTGGCAACTGTGGTTACCAAGCACCGTAGGTGCTCTCGGTAACCCGGTTCTATTCTTTTATCTTTTGTATCAAATAAATTAATAATCTGACTTACATGTTAAGACTTACTTGGATGAATATCACCAATTACCAACGTAAACTCTAGAACAAAATTCATAATTATTTATTTTTAATCTGAATTAATAACATAAGTGAAAAATACGCTCGTAAATTTTTATATTATTGATATTTTTTTAAACGCTAACAAGTAATGCACTTTTTATACACTAAAGCTGGCATTCTTCAAATCAAACACGAGATTTCTTGAAAAAATTTATTAAAAAAAAGTAAATGCAGTTCCATAAATATAGTCTAAATTTCCTAGACTAGTCTAGATAGTCTAGAAATTTCGACTTTGATATGGGATTGGCCAATCAATCAGAATTCGAATTATCATTGATTGAAATTGCCAATCCCAAAGTCGACATTGTTTGAGGTTATTGCGGAGAGGCTATCTGAGCACAAGTGCAACATTTTTGGTGCAAGTTTGAGTATACCCCTTCTGTGACAGGATTAACTGATAAGACAACTAATGCTTCAAAATCAAGTTTTTGTATACAATAACACCTGATTCACACCATTCGTTGATGTAGATCAAATTATGTGGATCAAGAAAATTATTGCGTGTTAATTCACACCGTAGAACTCAATTAAACTGGTCACATGACCTAGCATATAGGGCCCTGTATACTAAAGCCCCGTTCTCACGGAGCCAATAAAGCCGCGACTTTTCTGTCACGATTGCAAACTCCATCGTGCGAACAG
>JAQGCC010001867.1:0-20992 GCA_034698905.1 Xestoiulus laeticollis | reverse complement strand
CTCTCTGGGTGTCGTGGTTGTCGATGAAGCCCAGGGCATCGCCGCTAGGCATCAGACCCCAGCCCTCGCCCCAGTTGTCAAGGTAGGCCATGGGGTTCTGTTGTCGGAAGCAGTAGGCTAAATCGTACCCGTACTCGAACTCCGTGACGTCGCCGATGTCCGTGTACTCGTAGTAGTGGACAGCCTCACCACGCATGTCGATGACTTCCTGGTAGATGTACGGCTTGGAGCCGGCCGGGAAAACGCTGGTGGGGAGGTCGGCCAAGCCGTCCACGATGGCCGAGAGATCAGCCGGCCACATGTGCTTGGCGGCATCGAGCCGGAAGCCGGCCACTCCAATGCCCGTCAGCTTGTTCATGTAAGTGGTAACGCGGCTACGGACGTTTGATTCGCTCTGGTCAAGGTCCAGAAGTCCTGTCAGCTGGCAGTTGCGCACTTGGGTGGCATCGTTGTAGTTTTCAATGCCGCACGAGGCGGATGGACACTCGGCACAAGTGTGGAAGTCGGCAGAGGTGTAGGGCACGGCATCGTAGCTCTCGGAGCCGGAGTCGTAGTGACTGCCACCGGTTCCAGTGCCGGTGCCAGCGTCGTTGGCCGTCATGTGGTTGAAGACGCCGTCAACGTAAATCCTGTGAAAATGTGCAATGCAAATTTGTGGTACATTTAAATGTAAAAGTTTTTTTGCAAATACAATGAAACCTGCGAATAAGAGCACTCCATATAGCGTACTACCTGGGAGTAGCGCACCCTCACAGTCGGCACAGATCGATTTTATAGAACAAACTACCTCTATATAGCGTATTCCCTGCGAAACGTGACTTGCGCACAGGTTTCTTGGGACAAAATAACGGTTTTACATGCGAAGAGCTTACGCCAAAGCATGCAACGATGAAATTTCACCCACTGGGAAATCCCAAAATGAGGGCGATAAATGTCAAATAAAATACATTAGCATAGTGAATGCATGATTATTATTTAGATACATGCATTTACACCCAATATAAAGTAAAAATGGCTACATCTACAAATTGTACATAGATGCAGTTGTATACTAGCGTATATTTGTTTTCTATATGCATTTTTCGGTTTTGTTTATGTTAAAAACCATTTAAAATTGCAACATATTTGTGCATCTTCATTAGGATAACATCTGATTTATTATGGTCATCACTTTAGCTGAACCTTCATATAGCACATCCCGCCAAGTAGCACACCCCATGGTTCGGTCCCAATGCATGGGATGCGCTATTCACAGGTTTCACTGTACAAGAGTGCAGTATTGCCTAATAATGGGAAACCTATCTGAAAGTATATGTACCTAACATTTTGAGCATTGCAGCGCTGGACCATGTCCGTGAAGGCGGCTTCATCTCCGCTACGGGTGTTGATGTTGTAGCTGACTGGCTGGTAACGTTCGAACCAGGGCCGCATTTCCACAGGGTTGTAATAAGGGTTGACTATGATGACGTTCTCGCTGGGAGGAGATACCTGTAAGTATTTGGTAAGCATTTAATGTTGGCCACCTGCTCACAGCACGCGCTACCTGTTTCAGTACTGACCTGCACTCCACCGTAGCCATATGGTCCGAGGAAGATCTCGCATTCGTTGGCGATGTCCGCCCATCTCCATTCGAACATCTGGACGATGGTGGTTCGACCACTGGCCATGTTCTTGTTCTTATTGGCTGTGCCAGACCATGACTGGTTGATCAGTGTGGCCAGGACGAGGATGCTGAAGAAATGTGTCGCTCTCATGTTGCTGGACTCGTTGTTCGGACAGTAAGCACTGTCAAATGTACTCAGCAGTTGTTTTTGTTCATGTCAGTTGCATTTATCAGAAGTAAGTCGATATCTTATCAAACAGCACGATGGACATTAAGTGCACTGTTTGACTAAGAGGCATCATAGCTTGATAATCTGAGCTCTTAACACCGATTTAAGGTCTGTTGTTTGAGCAGTCGGCTAAAAATAACTTCGATAAAGCCCTTGATTGTTGCTTTCTGGTTTTTACAAGATTTTGATGCATGATTGTATCAGAATTGACACATGCAATTGTTTATCACTGCAGAATTTTATCATTGCTACGACAAGACTATCTTGACATTTGATAATCATTTTTTATGCCATAATGTATATCTAAGTAATGAAACTTTCAATCGGTGTGCCATGGAAATTTGCCAGAGGGTCGGAATTTAATTTTTACATACTAAGTATTACACTAAGCAGTCGTTGTCACAATAGGGGTTCTGAAATACCTTAGGGGTTTTCAGAATTTATAAAGTGTTTCAAGTTACCAAGTTTGATTAAAAACTGACTTTGAAATGAATGTAGGCCTATAGCACATTCTATTAAAAAAGTGTTCATGAGCACCTTTTTTGAGTGTCACAAACACCTTTTTTTATTAAAAGTGTATTAGTAAACACAAAGCATGATAATTGTTTATCGTATACAAGCCCGTACATGCTATAGAAGATTATTACATGTACATGTACATATAATAAACCTGATTTTATTTAATTTTATCCAGAAAAAGTGAAAATAAATCAATATGCTGAATGACATCTATGGTTTGTCATAGCAATTTTAGGGTCTTTTTCAGTGTGCCATTAGTTGAAAGTGTTTTTATATTTCTGCAATATCTGTACGTCTTTACAGATTTCAAGGTGTTGTGCATTAAAAGTCCGAGAATGAGTGAAATAGTCTTCAGAAACTTTGAAACTGAGCTGCCAGCTATTGTAGCCGCTGTTAAGAGAGCTTCTTTCATTGGTAAGGTGACAAATTTTACCTTTGTCACGATATTGTCCATTTTACCAGGCAATAAGCTTCGCATGGTTAATTATACAGTGTTTACTTTTATAGCAATTGATACTGAATTTACAGGCATTGAACTTAGTTCCCAAGATAAAGTCAGGTAAGAGCTTAACTTGAATTGTATTTGCAATTGAGAAATGTTTTTAACGACAAATTAAGTGAAGAAGTTTCGAAGACATGTTTCATCCCTAATTCTGCCAATTTAATTTAGCAAATCACATTGTAGCCAACAATTTTAAACAGTAAGTTAGTTTGTGTCGTTAAGTTCTCGGTCTGTGCTACTCGAGGCGAAAAATATCAAATTACAAAGTTGTAGAGTGGCCTTAAACAAGTGTTATTCGTGCATTCTTGACATTTTATTACCCATTGCAAAGTTCCGATTGTTATTTTTGGAATCATGCAAGTATGCACCCATGCATTTCAAGAATGCCTGAAAGAAATGCTTTCCTGTAAGGCATTTGTTCAATGCATGATTGCGTACTTGCACGATACCAAACATAACAATCGGAACTTTGCAATTGGTAATAAAATGTCCCGAATGTACACATTACACTAATTTTACGAAGCTCTACCGCTTTCTAATTCAGACATATCATGTCTTTAATATTTTAGAGCAGCACAAGGTGAAAATTTAACGCTCTGCATTAATTCTGGAATCTTGACGTCCCTTGCTATTAAACTTTGAAAGCTAATTTTGCCTTGCTGTTGCTATATCTTCGATATTTTAGAAGCTCAGACATTTGATATTTCTTGTATATTGTGACACCTTTGTTTTTCCAGTCTATTTGATTCCCCGAAGGAACGCTACAGTAAACTTAGGAAAAATGCATCCTCGTTCATTATTTGTCAAATTGGTAAGTTGAAACTAAAAAGTTATAGTAAGAAAGAAATGTTAATTATATTAAATGATGCATGGGTATGATAGGAATTTCAGCTTTTATCAGCGATGACTCGAACAAGAAGTACAATGCCCACACATACAATTTTTACATATGTCCAAGGTCTCGGGGTATTATGGATTCACTCTTCTCTTGTCAGGTCTGACAGTAGTCTACTTTCTCTACATTATTTGCCGACGTCCGTTTCCTGCAATAAAATACGTTCTTAAACTTTGTTTAATTTTTATTTGCATAGGCGTCCAGTTTTGAATTTCTAGCTCACCACAAGTTTGATTTTAATAAGGTAATGCATCACAACTGCTGTCTGCATTTCATACTTTTTTCTCATGTAGAAGCACACTTCTGATTCTTTCAGTGGGCTTACGAAGGGCTGCCATTCCTGAGATACGATCAAGAAGAGGATCTGAGGGAACGGCTGAGAAATAAAAGTCTGTTCAGCAGTATGAAAAGGTAGCGAGAAGAAAAAAAAGCAACATCTTCGAAGGTGATTTACTCGATGATTTACTTCGAAGGACTTTCCCCAACCAGGACCATGGTGGACGATTACGTCGTTCAATCCTGTTGTTCCCAAGTTGCAAAATGGCTCTCGAACAAACCTAATGATGGAGAGGAACTGCCGTTAACGGTGGAGGCGGTCGTGTCCGACTACATAATCCACAAGGAAATGCGGATACGTTATGCGGAGATTTGGACATATTCCAACAATAATAAAAATGTAGGACTTAGTCGAGTTCACCATATTTTACATATATTTTTGTTCTATAAATTCATTAGATTTAATGATTTTTTTTCACGTATCAGGTTGTGGTGAAGAAGGTTTCACTGTTGGAAAGACAGAAATTGGAGCTGGCAGAAGATAATTTGGATGAAAGGTCAAAAGTGATTTTGCTCAAGAAAAAATTAGAAGGAAAATTATTTATTATATATCTGATTTTTACACTTGTATTTAGACTGGTTGACGATTTTCTCGGATTCACCAAAGTTTTCAAAGCCCTAGTTAGATTTAAAAAGGTATTGGAGGTTTGTTTATTACAGTTATGAAAAACTACATGTATCTTAACTTTGAAAGTCTTTTTCTTGATAGCCACTGGTAGGTCACAACTTATTGACCGATCTGCTGTTGATGTACAACCTTTTCTATAAACCTTTACCAAGTAGGCTTTTTGCAAAGGTTTTTGAAATTCTAAAAAGTGGTTTGAGTCCCATTTTATGTAATGTTCAGTCTGTTTTATTTATTCGTAGAAAGCTACGACAGATTTAAGTTCGAAATCACTGATCTGTTCCCAAAAATTTACGACACCAAACACATTTCATGTGCTATGAGGAAGGTAATCATTTTTTCTAGTGAATACTGTGGCTAAATGTATTGTATAGCGTAATTTTTATTTTGAATTTATTTTTCAAGATCTTTAATGAATCCGACATTTTTAACTCCACCACTTTAGGCGAACTCTATATTGCGCTTGACAGGTATGGAACATATTTTCCTCGGAGCATTTCGAGTTTTAAATATCTATTTTGTAACTTTAAGCATCATTATTATTTTAGCCACAAAGGACGATATAATGCCCTGTTTTCACCGGAAATTGTTCATGCCGAAGGTTTTACAAGATATGGTATGGAGGATGATTTTTCCACAATTTTTTTACAGTAAATACTCGAAGACCCGGGATTTATTTGAGGCCGGAATTTAATCGAGTGTTTACAGTGTTCTCAAACCAAAATTAATGCAGACATCGAGGGTTCATAAGTTGATACTTATATTAAACTTATGCCCTCATGTTTTTTTTTATGTTTGTATTATCCTTATAGCGTGCGCAACATCATTCCATGAAGCTGGTTACGACGCTTACTTAGCAGGTTATGGTAAGCTTATTTTTTTTAAAAATTTATAGATGACGAATAGTCTTTCCGTTGCGTAATTATCCCATTTATTTAAAATTGCATGTATTCAGTATTCATCCGAATGGCTCATATGTACTCGTGGAAGGATAAACCGTGAATATAGCATTCTTAAATTGATAAGCATTTGGTTTTTCATTCCCACAATGGTTAATTCATTGCCATTTTTTTATAGGGCTGAAAAGCACTGTTCACTGCCCTTCACGAAATATGTGAAGATCATGACGCCATTTCTAAACAACGTTAATCTCATTCGTGCTAATCTCACTTACCTGGTATAGCAAACACTTTGCAGTTTTGTTATTTATTGATCAGCGTCTTAATTAATAATGTCTTTTTGGCGCAGAATCTCAACAGTTCTGACCCGAAAGCAAGCCGACCACATTGGCTCGTCATCGAGTCGACGTCGGGGCAACACATCGATACTAACCAGGTGAGAAGGGTCTTAAGGCAAATTTCAACATTGAGCGAGCGTATCAGAAATGCTTCATTTTTTTTTAAATTTGGGACTCATTTAGGATGTAAATCCCCAGAGGTTTATAGACATTTTTGCAGGCAAAATTTCAAGATAGGTGTTTAGCTGCTCAATAGATGCAGAAGTTCAGCAAAAGTTGAAAAACAAACAAGCTCTGCATTGTTTTCTCGCAGATTTCCAATAAGTGGCTGTTGTTAACTCTCTCACGCTCTGTCTCTTTATTTATTTTGGTTAACAGATCATCGATGTTTGCTCGCAGTACGGATCCGTTGATGTGAAGCTTCTGGACCCTCGCCGAGCACTAGTCGCAGCCATGAACTTCATGACGTGAGTTTCGATTCTTGTTATTCTAAGCTGGAAGTGATTCCAAGTTAGCCGTATTCTGAAAAATGCATGAAATGTGCTGCTTTTAAATGTCAGGAAAATGAGTTGTCCTCCCGCTCGTAGTAGGATAATTAAGTTAAGGAAGATTTAGAGAAATTTTCCCTTTGTCAAAGTAATTAAAATGCTGTGGGGAGTCAGGGTTGCAACCAAAATCTGCAGTCAAATTGTAGCCAAGCGTCCATTGAACACCAGCCAAAACCTTTCGAGGATCAACTTTAAATATTCCCTAGGGGAAGGGAGGTCTCCTAATTTCCTGGCTATTGGAACGAAGCCGAATTATTCGCTGTCGTTTTGGCATGGGTGATGCAAAGGTTGTCGGAGTATGCAATTCGAAGACCCATCTGGTGGGGAATTTTGGAGATGGCGTTGTGAGAGCAAGCCAAGATGACGTAAGGTAAAGGTTGTGAAGGAGGAAGGGAGAAGGCCAGCGACAATAATAGCAGCGATTCTTGGAAGACTCGGTGCAATTTTTCTTTTCTTTCTCCGGTTGCCTCAGCTCGCTTCTATTTCGGTAGGCCACCATCAAGGTTTGCCACCAATCAGCGAATTCCTGCCAAGCTGGCGTCACCATCGCCTCTCGAAATATGGCTGCGCTTTTTTATGGCAAATAAAACTGTCCTTTAATTATCCCCCTTCGAAGATATCAGCATGTGTATTTTCAATCTCCCTTGCATCTTGCATTTAAATTCAATTCGGTCCTTACAGCCAGCCATTAAATGTCATATGGTGGGGGATACCTGGTTTCAGGGGAACGTGTCTACCTCAGTAACACCCATGATATGGTGAGCATGTGGTGTTATGGCAACTTTGCAGCATAGTGCATGTTGCTCGAGACGAGCATATGCAAATCAATGCGCACCTATTAATTTTACATGTGTTGGTTTCATGTAACATCCCATACACCACCTAGTTACCATATCACCACTTGCACCATGCCTTAGGGGCCGTCCATAAATGAGCTCACGCACTAGGGTGGAGGTCACATATGTGTGACGAGGGGGGAGGGGTGGGCAGTGTGCCCACCAAGATGGTGAGCATATGGTGATATGGCGGCTTGGTGGTGAAGCCAATCAATGAGCTAGTCCTATTAACGAGTGTTCGTCTTGGTACTTGTGTACTAACTACAGGGGACTGAATTCTATTGGATCTTTACAGGAAAAGAAATAACTGACCAAAAAGTGCCTGTTGTAAAAGAGCACTGAAATGAATTTTTCTAACCACTCTCTTGTGTTAGTGCAGCACATGAAAGGCTGGTAGCTCTTCGATTCTAAAATTTACCCTTGTGATAGCGTCCCCTAACCACTGTTCCAGGATGACAGGCTGGTACTTGCTTAGGCGGACAGTCTGTAATAATTAATGACTAAAAAGTGTAGTTAACCACGTAAGGGCCTACAAAGTTGTCAGCTTGAAAAAAAACTATATCGTCCTCGTCATTTCCACTAGTTTCCTCTAGAAGGCTCCCAGAAATGCCGTAAATGTCCGGATTTCGGGTTCTGGCTGGCTTCGTGCCGCATTTAAATTATGTTTTATTTAGACAGCATCCCGGTGACATGTTTATCGGAAGCTGAGGCGCATATCTTAGGCCGTGTTTACCAGTTTATCAGATGCTGGCACGTCCCCACTGTCTCTCGCTCACCTTCGCCAGATTTGGCACGCTCAAATTGGCCTCACTATGGTTTTATTCGCCAAATTGGGCCATTTATAGGAGATGGGAAATCCGGGGGGCAAATCTCTGCTGGGTAACCAGAGATAAGAAAGCTGGGTGACCCGGGTGATAGGGTTTCTTTCTGTCTGTCAGGGAGTTAGAGAAAACTCGGGTGAAAACTGTAAAGTTCTGGGAAACATTTTGGATTAAACTAGTACCTTGGAATTTAGTTCCATGTTTGGTGTTTTTTTAAACTGTTGATTTAAATAGACTGTATTTTAGATTTGGTTATGGAATAATTTTTATATCAAGAAAATTCCATTTCTGTATTCGGCACAAGGTGGCCAACTGTTCTGTGTTTCATTTAACCCTTTTTAAGTCATTACATAAAGCTGCAATATACAGGACGTGAAATTATCAAAGCACACCTGGTCTAAAAAATGGACATTTTCGACTATTTCCCAAACTCCCGAGTCAAATCCATTGATAAATTAAACGACCGTTTTATCTGTTACAGGGATTGACTTATGAAAAGTTAAGCACCCTAGAGCAATGTTTTTCAACCGGAGTGCCGCAGAGTTTGCGGGAAGGTCGAAAATTTACCTTTTAAAATACTTTTAAAGCAGATTATGTTAGCTGAACTTGATTTTCTTATAATTCCTTCAGAAAAGAGTATTGTTTCTGCACCGTTGCAAGTGCCATGAGTTGAAAAACACCGCCGTAAAGCAGTTACAACATTCATAAACTTAAATTGTAACCATTAAAAATAAGGTTACAATTTATCCAAAAGTAAAACTTGTAAAGTTAAACTTAACTCGTGCAAATCCCTGAAATCGAGTACAAGCCTCACTTTTCCATGTTTGGCCACTGGTGATATTCCAGTGCCGCAAGAGCTGTCAGGTCATCGCCATTGCAACGTATGAATTTTCAGAGGGTACCAGACCCCCATCCTCCGCCTAATCGAAAGCGCTTAATGGTGCGTGTCAGCGTTCCTCATAAATCACGAGCCCTGGTTTTATCTTCGGGATAGGCCACAGTAATTGAAGCAGGAAGGAATGGGATAGCTCGCTCCCCCCTGCCTCCATAATGGTGGTTAAAGAGGGAATATTACTAGCACTAATAATAGACCCCTGCGATAAATCCGCGATAATGGATGGAGGTGGGGAGAGTGTGACGGAATGCAGAGGGCCATTGCCCCCCACGGTTGGGTTTTCGGGGAGCGATCAGCCGGATTCGAACTGGTTACCTGGACGTCAGAATGACGTCAATGCCGCTACCCTTTCCCCCCCCCCCTCCCCCCCCCCTCATTTGCTTCTAATGGTTTGTTGTTGGATGGCAAGATGGAGGGTTGCTATTTTGGATCCTGGAGATAAAGTGCGATCGTGGCATCCGCATGACTGGCATCCAGGAGAAGCTCCGAGGATGTCATCCCGGTGGATTTTCTGGAAAAGTTTTAGATTTTCTCTACAATCGGTACTCCACCTTGGATGCTTACCTGGGGTCAATTGACCACATTGGGTTTTTTTTTCTTCCAATTTGCCCTATCGTTTCTGAAATATTTTTGTATAGATTTAGGGATATATAGTTACACACAAAACCTTTTTTATGAGGATGCTTCGGGTTTTATATTGCCAGTTTGTTTTATATTTTTATGTGTTATGCATCATATGTTACATTCCTTGATGAAAATAACAGTTTTAGTAAGTTCATGATCATAATATAACTTTACGGCTCATTACCCTCTAGAGCAAGCCCTATACCTGTAATGCTAAACTTTCAAAAGCCATTTTCTCCATAACAATTAATACAGTACAGAAAAAAATTGCTACCTATTCATCACATTTTTGTTCATAAAGCTGGTTATTTTTTTAAAACATATGTCATCCAGTTAATTTGCATATAAATGTTTGTTTTAAATTGGGGTGACTCGGCGCGGCCAAGCGATGCGATGATACTACAATCTCTCAAAAAACATTTATTTTAAAAATGACTGGAGGTAATACATTTTTAAAAAATAACCAGCTGGATGCACCAGGTTGTCTTTGGAAGGTTATATTAAATAGCTAGTGTATAATCAGAATTTTTTCTAGCAAAAATCAACGAAAAATTAGAGAAAAACTTAGGGGGCGATTCGATGGCTAAATTTCCAAAAATCTTCCATTTTGCATTTGAACACTGCTTGCCTGTGACAAGCAGACCTTAACAGTCTACAAGGATTCGTCTTGCTCAAATGCTCGAAGGTTGTGTCGTTTTTGTCTTTCATTTCGTTGTTCACTTTCTCGTTTGTTGTTGAAAAATAGATTTCCCCAGAGATCGTCATGATGGTCTTCCTCTCTAGATGATGCCTTTTCTTCTCCTCTTTGCCAAGATCAGCTTAAACCCTTTTTTCTCGGATGTCATTTTGTGGTATTTTTCTGCTCCTTCTTCATCATCTGATTTTTTTTTTAAATTCTCTGCTTCTACTAAAGAGGAATTTGGCTCTGCAAGTGCAGTCCTTTCTCCACCATGGGGCCCCTCTCACCGACTAGCTCTATTCTTGGAGCGCCTATCCAGGCATTGGTTTGTTATCTTCAAGAGCTAAAATAAGAAAGGTAGTTCTCTCTCTTTCGCACACATGCGTCTTTCTTATTTTACCCCTTTTCTTTTCTCTTCATGGAATTTCGTTAGCTATCATCCGACCCAAATTGTTGTTTCCGGGACACCGTTTTTCGGCGAGAAAATTAGTCGATTTTTTCCCCATTTGAATGCTGTATTTGGGTAATTTACTTTCACCAATGCCAAAAGATTTTTTTCTTTCTGCTTTGATTTAGTTTACCATCTTGCGAGGATCTTGTCAGGATATTTTCTGTCACCGTTTTTCTGCTTTTCCAGGTTGTTCCTGAAACACGATTACCGCTTATGTCTTCCAAAGTCCATCCATCTGTAAATTGGAGATCTACTTGAAATAGTGCATCAGATAAATTTTGGTCATTCCCTAACTGCTTTTTAAAATAAAAATAAAAAATTATAAATTTAGATTTAGCTGTAACAACGAGGACATGTTCCTATAACACTGCTGGCCTATATCAACATATGTCCCATCTAGTGATAGAATGTTGCGGTTGCAGCACCGTTTCACGTGTCGTGATGGCATATACCCTCAAAACGTCTTTTACCTCGGATGCCTTCCTTTCCTCTTAATTTTCTTTTCTTTTTTCTGTCTGTCTTGCATTTTGATGGATAGCATCTTTTGCACCATTTTCATGGAAAACGAAAATAGGGCCGGCATGCCATGCATGTTTGTCTCCCCTCTGGCTCCCATCCAATGTGCATTTATGTGGTCCTTCAAGAACTATATATTTACCTAAGCTACGCTTTTGGTATTGTCAGCTGGCTCCTTATGGTAGATAAACTTTTATTCAGGTTAATTTGTTTATTTTTATACGTCCGGGATTTGAAATGCTAGCCAGCTCCTGCGAAATAAGCTGGCAATGGTTGTGTTCTTGTAGACAGGATTGGTAGAAATCATCTGTCTCATGCACCGTAACTGTGTTCTCGTACTCCTTTTTCCAAATATGTCCACATGTGACCCTATGGATCGTAGAAGAATAGTGTACACATACACTGTTTTGCATGAAATATTGGGGCATGATATGATGACGATTTTTCATATCAGATTTGAAATCCAAATGAGTACAGAAATATCTTGGATATATTGCAGGTTTGGTTCAATACCACACCTCGATAAGACGAATCAGAATTTTTGTATGGTTTTCCATTGGATATAATTATCCAATTTTTATATTACATGTATTTCAATATATTTTATATATTCATAAGTGGCAAGTTTTGTTTAATACATGTATTACCAAACTTTGATTGTATTACAAACTTGTACATTTTTGATGAAACTGGTGTAGTTTTTAGAAATAATGTTTTTACCAAAAACTTGAAGTAATAAAAAAATAAAATGAAGGATTGATTGAAGGTTGATCATACACTACACATGTACAAGGCATAAGATTCACATATACTATTTGCTTTATTATGATTGGTTGGATGATATGAAAAGTGTTCCCCTTGAAGGGATTTTCCCTTTTCCTTTTAAAGGAATTTACCATATTCCAATTGTCTTGACACATTCTTGCTAATGCAGATTGAACATGGTAACTTTATTAGGTACATTCATTGTCAATGGAAATGTTGCAAAAGATTAAAGCACGCCCTCTCATCTGTACTTTGAAAAAATTCCAAAGTTAAAGAAAATGTTATCGTTAAGTAGGTTGCTGACAGCCTTAATGTGACTGGAATGTCATTGGAATACCATTCTTTGACTATGGCATTTTTATGACATTCTAGCAGGCCGTCAGAGTCTTTTCACCAATTAAGTGAAGGTGCATATACAGGGTTCCTGGAAAGCTGAAATTGTCAGGAAAATTGGATAGACCTGGAAATTTAACACAATTATTACATTTGTTTTTCCATAGCCAGTTATCCTAAAAGTTAAGAGATGGTACACTCGGCCAGCCTTGCATTTATACGAATCTAGAGAAATGGGAAAATTGTTTTAAAATCTGGGAAAGTTGGAAATGTCCTTTCTGTGGGAACCCTGCTATACAGTGTAGTTGAAAAACCTGTGAAGCATTTTATGATGTTGCATATAATTGGTGCCTCTGACTTTGTGTGGCACTATGGACATGACAAGGCGGTCTCTTTTGCCTACTAGAACATAAAAGGAAACAACGTTAGATAAAGTTAAATTGGACCCTGCCTAGGTTTTTTGCGAAGGTCAGTAGACTTCCATTTCTTTCCTCGTATTTTTTGGCTAGTAGCAAACTCAGTCCTGTCCAAATCCGGATGCATCCCTGTTTGTTTTATTGCTCCTTTTTGTAACTTTTTTTTATGGCTTGCACAGCCGTCAAACAAAAACCAAGGATTGTTGGTGAATTTTGGAGCCTATTTTTTCCCCCACCACTTTTTCCCAAAGCGCTTTCCAAGAATAAAATCTTGAGAAAGTTGTCCTTCAGGAGGTTGTTTCTCAACTATTCTTGGGTTGACATCACCCTGCTGCCCCATCCAATCGCCAAGTTAATGCTTAATATTCGATCATATTTAGAATCGTGTTAGTGTTCCATTTCATATAAACGGAGCCACTGGTAAAACCCACCAAAAACCATGTTGCCAGTAACCAAGGAGTCAAACCAGAGTACCAAAGACACTTGATATGAGTGTCTTATAAACGGATGATAAATGGGGCGCTTGCCTGTAGGACCATGAGAGTCTTATCGAATCTTAGGAGGTTCTGCTATTTTGCGGGATAACAGCAATGAAACGAGTCGTTGGAATGCAATGACTTAAATCGGCAGTTTACAGACTGGAACGCCGAGATATTTGGTTCCCTCCGCTTCTCCTCATTGGCTTTGGCTGTCTTACAGAAAGGCCATTCTGTAAGAAAGTCATGAGCGTCTGAAGTATACGTGTTATTGTCACGCACCGTTTCTTCGACGGTGTATTTTCGCTCGTTCAGACGTTTGTAAACAACTAATCATCGGTTAATTGAGTGGAGCAGAGTCTCTCTGGGTTCGATTCCAAGGACAGTCATACGTGCTTCTTTTTCACCCTTTCAATTCGAGACTAATGCTGTGTTGACAACTTGGTTTACAAACCCTACCTCCTACTTTGGTCAGGAGGGTTTTGCAATTGGAATGCCAGGAATCTCTGGTCAAAAGTTGTATTGGTTTCTATTGTAATTTAGCCCATAACAAATGTTACATCACTCGGAAATACAACGACGTTTTGAATAAATATGCAAATTTACACGTGTTTTTTTTCTCATCTTCTATGATTGTTAAGGTGAGGACATGAGATTTTTCAAATTTGCTGATGAGTAGTCCTTGAGGTCCCATTGAAGGATGATCTTAATTTAGAAGTAGATTTCTGGAGGGGTTACCTCGTCTACCCTCGCCTCCAGAAAAGGGTTCCAATCTAAATTTAGATGAAAAAAATTCGGGATTGCAGTTGGGGTGCTGGGTTTGGGCCCCATGGGGAGATGACAGCGAGGTACTTTAAACAATGTTCAAGTCCAGTTATGGTCATATGGAGGTTTTCAGACGACATCTGTCATAGCTCAAAATTCGTCGTTTTCAAATAACGAAATATGTTTTCTCTTGGTTGTTTTTTTCTGTATTTTCATTTTTTTTTGTGGATTTGATCCATCTTGTTTCCCATCGTCATTGATAATTTTAGGGTCCTGTGTATTTCCAGAATGTTTCCCAGCTTGCCTAATCTGCTTTATATCTCATGTTATAACTCCAGCAGCGAATTAGTGACGCCATTTAACGCCTATTTTGCATTTCAAAAAGTAAGGTGTTTTTCTGAGCTTTCTCTGCTTGCAGCAAATATAATATGCAATTTAGACATTTACGCGAGCATGTAGAGTGTATTTGCAAGATCTGGTCTCCATCAACTATTTTTCTATATTCTTAGAGCTGAAGTTTAGAAAACGTTTAAAATAACTCCGAGTAATTTTAACGAAAGGATTGAATGGAAATTATTTTTCTAACTAGTCACCTTAAAAGTAAAACAGGATACAAGATAGTTAAGATTTTGAATTTTTTGTGCATAACTTTGAATAGCAGCTAAGTTTATAAGATCTCCCATCTGGTAAACTGAAAAGGAATAAAATAGTGAGAAGTACGTTACTCTTTTAATGATGTTTGCTGCTTTAAAAGACTAAAAAATGACAATAGTGCAAAGTCCTCGTAAGCCCACCCCTTGGTAGTGGGCAAACAGGCACTACACGCACAAAATTATTCCACTACGGGCAGGGCACCCGCCGATATGGTGAGCATGCGGTGATATGGCGGCTTTGCAGCGTATGACATGTGCACGCAGTGGGTACATGTAAATATATATATATATATATATAGGATCACCTCGTGCAACGTGCCATATGCCGCAAAGTCGCCATATCACCACGTGTACTGGGTTTCCTGCCTTGGATATTACAGGCCATGTTGCAATATTTTTAGGTAATAGGCAAAATGTTGAGCATGTGGTATTATTGGCATCCTATTAATTTGTATGTTCTCGCCTCGTGCAACATGTCATACACCATCAAGCTGCCATATCACCACATGCTCACCATCTTGGTTGCCACCCTCAGGGCCTAGTCATAGGTCACTTATTGCAAGGGTATCTCGACATTAGGGTCCTTTCACTCTTAGAAACTTCATCTTTCGTTGCTTTAGATGGCGCTTTGATCGCTCTTGTGGACACTGTTACAAGTACAGCAAGTAAGCTCACAGTCACGGGTACTTCAATCACTTTCAACCCTTTTTGGCGAAAGTGTCTCCCTCCCCGTGCTTATCGTGTCTCCATCTGGTTCCCGCTTTTTATTGGTCGCTGTTACATGCCTGCCAGTGTAACATAATAGCTAATTTTGGTTTTCGTTTCTATGTCTGGGTTAAAACTGTTTCTGGCAAGATGGCACGCGTTCGTATTGGCGACCGAATTTAGGTGAAGGCCGTATACTTACCCGACCCACCAACCTTATTGCTCTTCCCCTCCATCCTAAATTTTAGGGGATCAGTATGACTGTTGCTTGCGTGAGTAGGATGGTTTCTGGTCACATTGCCAAAACCTCGGTCTGAGCCCTTGCTAAGTCGCATATAGTCATCCAAATTATACAGTCCCAACACTTGGACAATGACCGGCTGCCCCTAAGGAGGGGATAAGTGGGTGTTTCTTGAACAGTTAAAGTTATACAAAATTCTAATACTTGCAAACTCCTGAAAGATTTTTGTGTCAACTTTGAACGATTGCTTATTTAGTCTGCCCTAGTCTACCGGACAGGAAATCCTAGAAATGTACTGCACTGGGGAAAAAACCTCATTTGGGTGCATCCAGGGCAATGCCCCAGTTAGTGACCAGTTAAATACCATAGAACGTCATTAAATTTATAGATGACCCCTAACAATTAGGGCACTTCAATTAAGGTTGTAAGCTGTGTTTAAGACACTTGAGCAGAGCCTCTTTGTCTGGTGATTTGGTAATCAAGGTTTCATTCCATTTGGACATGCAAAAAAGTGCAGATAGTCAATATTTTTCTAGTGTTTATTGATTTTAGCTAGTTGTATTTGCCTTATTAATTGTTCTGGGAAATTGGAAAAATTGTACTGGAAATCCTAGAAACGTACTGGATTTCTGAAATGACATATTGGTAGACACCCTGAAATTCCATAGAGAACTTCTATTGGTCTTTTTTTTTTCGCTCATTCTATTGACCTAGGTACATTGTAGTAGTTTGTGTGAAACAAAGTGATCATTTGCAGAACATTGTCAAATGCGTTCTACAACAGGTTCTTTAAGCAGCAAATCAAGAAGTCGTTAGTCATATTGTTATATTTTTAAATTAAAGCTGGAAAAGTCAGGAAAGGTGAACATTTCATTTCTGTGGTAACCCTTAGTACTGCATGAGTGTTTTACCATGGCAGCTGACCACTGGCAATGTGCGTGGCCAGTATCCAGGTTATCTCATCAGATGCTCTGACTGCTGATGGAAGAGGAGAATAGTGTTCTTTTTCTCCGTCATCCCCGAATTCATTTTTGTACCTATAATTCACGCTTGTTTACGTTTTTCCGTCATCATCGTTCTGCTCGTACGTACTTTCGCGACGTCAACACCGCTTTTCCCCTCTTTAGGTCCCGCCTATTTGCCACTAAATTTTCTGGATCGTTGACGGTGATCTATCGACTATGTTTGTTATGTTTAGGCATGTGTTCAGAGCTAGGGCCATCAGCTTTTCACGTGTATTATCGCTACCATGATTAATGAAGCGAAGTTTTCCTCTTGAAAATTCTTACAGCAAAAATTCATAGATACGCCATTGTCCACATCTACGGACATTCGTTCTTCCATTTAGTAACACCACATTCACAAAGATAGGTCTCCAGACTAAAAAATGATAAAAGTGCAAAATTCTCGAAAGCCTACCCCTTGATAGTGGGCAAACAGGCACTACACTCTTGAATCCCATTTCAAAAAAGTTTAAAAACCAATGTACCATATCTCTTGTACCTTCATTTTGTACTTTGAATTTACATTATATAGAAGAACATCAAATGGCTTGGTGAAAGAACACAAGAAGTAAAACCACCTTAAATTTATCCTTCCAGTTGACTTGAGATTCTTGCTAATGCCGATTGAACATGGTCACTTTATTAAGTGCATTGTCAATTGAAATATTGCACCCTGGGCACAAGAAACAAGTGGTCACTATACAGAGAATTTGTATAAAGGAAAATCTATGGGTTAAAACCAATTAATGAAAAGTGGTCACTTTCACAGGTTTTACTGTGCTTTTGGTTTTTTGGTCATTATAATGCATTATTGTTCACTATTAGATTAAAATTAATTAGTTGGAATGATTCCGTGGGACACTTCTGAGGATTCTATCGAAATAATTCAAATGGATTGAGATAGAAAACTACATTTTATTTTAAAATTCCTTCATGGATGATAGTTTTCTTGAGAGATAAAGAGGGATGGAACATTTTCAAGAGTCTTTGTTATTTATAGCAAGTGGTGTTTTAATTTTTTGCTGATACATGCAGGTATTGGCTGTATGACCGACCTAAAAATACATTTCTATCATTCATAGCAGGGAAAGTATCCTGACAGATGAAATTCAGAGTTACAGTTTTGAAGGGTGGTTCAAATGTCCATCGCTATTTTGATGCACCAGTACTCTCTTATCACTACCCACAGTTTTTTTTACCCCGTTTAGCCTATAGTATCTTGTTTTTTCAGCCGCTGAGTGTTATTTTAAGCCTTGTTGCATTTGGCAACCTTTCATTTCTTCATATACCTTTTTTAAATTTTCTTTTTCTGGAAGGCCTTCGGAAGGGAATCGTATTGAGAAAAGGCAGTATTGAATTTTTTCCTTCTCTTTGTTTTTAAAATATCCGAAGGGAAATCTATTTGTAGCATTGTCTGCCCCTATCTTCACCTCTCCTGTTTTTATACCGATTTATATTTTTTTTAGCTTTAGAACCTTTTAAACGTGGTGCAAATTTTCAACGCACCAAGGTGTCATCGTAAATATTAACGTCGAGTGATTACAGTAACGGAAGTCATCAAATTCGATGAAATTGTTAGTGTAATTAGCTCGAGAATGGCAGCATGAAAGGCTAATGGCCATCATCGTATTAATAAAATAAACTAACACTTGATGGGGCTTTTAAGCATTTGATTACTTGAGCTGAATTTACATTGGTGTTGTTGATATACACATCATAAATCCTGACATACCTCACGTGAGTTGGCTGTAACACACAAACATGTTTAGTTTCTCTTTTGATTTTATTATATTTTTTCAAGCAAACAAAGTGAAGTTACATGCAAATTAGACAGAATTTTAACTTTTTAAAAAAAAATCCTTCATAGGGGCCGTCCATAAATGACGTCACCCACGTGACGAGGGGAAGTGGGGGGGTTAAGAAATGTGACGTCACATCAAAAAATCAAAATGCACTACTTTAAATAATAAGTTTGATCAACTTTTTTTCGCAAATTTCAGTTTTCCATTGCCTCCTTTTGAATACATGTTTTCTCCTGCAATATGGGGGTGGGTTGGGGGTCAGAGCTTTGTGACGTCATATTTGAGGGGGAATCAAAAATCAGCCAAAATTGTGTAACGTCATTTATGGACAGCCAAACATCCATATAATGTGTCCTAAACGTAATACATTGTCAAATATATGTATATCTTATCAATATAATGGGTTAAACTTAATACATTGTATAAAAATGGTGGATTTTTGTAAAAATAACCTGATTGAAGCTAGTCCTTTTTATTTGACTAAAGTATCTTTGTCTCAGTCTTGGATTGCCAATAGCGTCATCATCAGCCTCAGCTGTCGCTCGAAATTAAGACTCCTGTTGCATTTGTGCGATCTGTTGTGCCAAATACGAATTCTGAGACTGGCCCAAACGGGTTATTCAAATAGACAAGCATATCTGTGGTGGATTCAGTGGCCCTGTAATTCCAGAGGGAATTGTATTTAGGTAACCTTCACGCTGGCTGGCAGTTGCAAATTTGGGGGGGGGGGGGGGGGTTATAGTAACGTCACCGTTGAACTGGATTTGTTCATCTCATGAATTGCGTTTGGCATCTATTTCTATCATTTTTATAGGTAGTACGGCCCCTTTGGACCTAATACCTTTTGTCGTTCTCTTGGCACACTTGCCAATTACGTTTGTTTTTAGAATTGATTTAAAACTGCACAAATCTATTTTTCATTTCTACCAAGGGACTGTTCTTTTTCTACAATTTTCCTATTTTGATTATATTAAAATGTACAAATTTAACCTGGAATCTAGAATCGTAAACAGAGGAAAGCCGCTTTATAACCAATAACCAAGCATTTTTTTAATTGTTAGAAATGAATTGCATTGATGTTAATGTTTTTTTGTTTTTTCTAGCAAATGAGTCTATATTGCATTTTTCTACTTTCTTAACAGTGTAAGAGGAATTATCATGGCGTACAAGCAGGATAAAGATGTCAGAGTCTCAAACTACAAAGCCATAAAACATTCCAAGTTATACAGAGCGTATTTGTGGTACGCATATGATAAATGCTTGCTGTTACTCATATACTGTTATACATTGTATATGCACGATATATACATGGCAGTGATGATTGTATTTGATATTCATATGTACTTCATCAGCTGAAAAGTTAGGAATTCTGCTATTTTTTTCCAGGGCTTCTGCTGCTACGTCTTCTGCCATAGGAGTCGCATTTCTGGTTACTGTTTGGAAAAATATCAAAATTCTTTAGGTTGGTTGAGTATTTTTATGGATTTTAGAAAAGCATTTCCTACTGACACTCTGCTGATCAGCTAGAAAAGTAAAACAAACTTAGGAATTTTACCACCAAGAATTTACGCCAAAAGCATAGACACCTGTGTACAATGGAAAGCTTAAGTGTCGTAATTGAAAAATAGCTTAAGGTTACAAATTTTCTACAAGGTGAGGATGAAAGGATTAAACTGGAAGGATGCAAATGACCAAAATAAGAACATAGGGACACTCATATTTTTTATATTTTTTTTAAATGCTCATTTGCATTCATTCCAAGCCAAAGAAAAAAAATGGTGCAGGTAATTTTATTTATGTTGTCATTTCATCTGTTATTAAAAAGCTTGAGTGGTTTTGATTTCATAACCCAACAGGAATGTTGGTGAAGTATTCAAGTACATGTACATATGGTGTATACATGCACATGTACATAAAGCATCCAAAAATATTCAATTTAAATCTTTTCATCTTCAGGATATCACAACTCTCAAAATGTTCCATTCTTATGCTTCAATTCAATGCCTCTTTGATAAGATTGCCTTTTTCACCCTTGTTCGATTAGCGACCGAAACCTGATAGAAACGACAATTTTAGCCAAGGTTTTGATTTAGACGAATGACGTCCTCGCGTTGTCATCATGACGTCATTTACTAATAGCTGGTTTCTCCATTTTTATTTTCAGCTGCCAGCAACATTTTTGTTGACGTCTGAGCTAATATCAACTTTTTTCTACATGTGGTATGTTGCCCGATTTATGATCTGTTGCCAAGGCTAGTTTATTTAAGCATTCCAAATTCAATTTCACATTTACTTTGAATTTTAATAGCATTTCTCGAAACATCTAACTTGTTGGTTAAAGATAATGTCCCTCTAAATGATTTTTTTGTAATATGAATTTTTTTTTGTATTTATAATACTTTTATGATACATATTCTAGTCTGCAAGTATCATAATAAAATCGGTACTTACGTATTATCCTAGACTACCTCAAAATGGGATAAATAGGGATTAATAGGAGACGCCGGCCTGCGGCG
>JAQGCC010001866.1:0-20992 GCA_034698905.1 Xestoiulus laeticollis | reverse complement strand
AGTTTTTAATTTTTTAAAAATTCCCTATAAATGGGAAAATTATGAAATTTTGATTAAGTAGGAGCTACAAAAATACTACATTTTTATCAATTTTTATTTTTGTATTATAAGAAGTACTTTTTTTTAAAGTATGTATCAAAATTTTCCCATAGGAATGGGGGTGTGCAGTTCAGCCTTAAAAGATAATTTTATGTTTTAATTTAAAAAATATCTAAACATTTTCATAAAAAATAGATTGCCTCTTCCTATAGATAAATAATTCGAGAATTTAAAATACCGTGAAACCTGTGAATAGCGCACCCGCTTGGGACCAAACCATGGGGTGTGCAATTTGGAGGGATATACTATATGAGGGTTCAGCTAAAGTGATGACCACACACCCATGTACGGGTATACATGTACACGTGTACAACTGCAAAATTGTACATTTAAAGAATAAGATACATGTATTACCATAATCAAGATGCACAAAGAAATAACGTTGCAGTTGTAATGTTTTTTAACATAAAGAAAACCGAAAAAATTACTTTGGCGTACGCTCTTCACAGGTAAAATCGGGATTCTGTCCCAGGAAACGAGTGTGCTAGTCGTGTTTCGCAGATAATACGCTATATAAAAGTAAGCTTGTTCTATAAAATCGATCCGTGCCGACTATTAGGATGCGCTACTTCCAGGGAGTACGCTATATAGAGGTCCCTTATTCACAGGTTTTAATATAAACGATTCCTTATATACAGCTGACCGTAACATAATCAGACTATGACCAAATATATTTGGAATGTTAAGTAAACTGCATGCTTCTTAATTCAGACAAGAAATATTTGTACAGAACTTTATAACGATAAATTGGGGATATTTTTATTTTGAAAAACACACTTCCTGTTAACCTAAGGGAATTACATTTAGTTGTGGAAAGATCGATCTTGAAAATTATCGATAATGTGATTATATCGATCAGTAAAAATGCTATATAATAGGAACATGCTCACAGATATAAATCAGTCACCTGATCTTCCAGAAAAGACAAAAGTAGACTAGGAAAAAAATAATTTTATACAAAAAGCCAGTGGCATGACAGGGCAATGGATAGCAGCAAACTAAACGCGTTAAGGTGGACGGTTAAGTTGGCATCAAGTTTACCTGTTAACACCTGTTGCACAAACAATGGATTACAGGAAGAAAGTCACAAATTCAATTCATCGGAAATTAGAGTAAGCTGATTTTAATTTATACTTAAGGAACATAATTATATAGTCTCAGTTCGTACCTTTATACCAATAGGTTAAAATTAACTACTAGTTAAATCTGCAGTGTTTTAGGTTGACAAATTTAAACTTTAATCCAAAATAATAAAGGCTATAACTTTTGATCCGAGTTTCTTCTACACTGTAGTTCAAATACCTGGTTGTGCAGTGTTTAATTAGTGTTAACTAATTATATTAATGCTTGCATCGATACACATTTTGTGCCGTTTTAATTTAACTTCTAATGTTGCTAATTTAAAGTTTGGAAGCTTTTTTAACTGATTTAACCAAGGATTTTGTCAGACAAACTTAACCGTTCGTTAAAATTGTGCAATTTTTTTCTTACTGTGGTTAAAGCATGATTAACAAGCAACATTCATTAAATTTCTGAATGAAATTCATATAATCAAATACACATGTTTACAGGGTGCTCCAAAAGTCAATACAACCCACTTTTTTTGCTTTAATCTTATAGTTATGAAAAAAATCTGTTAAAGTGGTTAAATAGGAAGTCATGTGTGCTATATATCCACTGATGTTATTAGATTTTGCGTACGATCATTTTTTCACAGTATTATTAAAAGGAAGATAATTGCTTGTTTCTATGAAATCAAATTCTTTCGTCTTCATTGGTAAGCATTTAAAGTTGTTACAATTTTCTAAATAACAGAGGGGAAACGCCAAATGGTAGCTATACACTGCAGCCAATTAGCGAATAAAAAATGACGAAGAATTGTAAAATTATTGCAAAAGATCATAAGTAACTGAATGCATTTGACGTCCTTTGATATTATCAAAACATCAAAAGGAAAAAGTCACGTGATCCTCATAAGTAACAACAGGTCATCATGCAAGCACAAAACTTACTATTAATTAATTCCTCGTACACTTTTAAATTCATTAACCTACAAAAACTGCATTTGCTCGCAATAATTAAAAAATATATTAAGGGATTTAGCATCTTATAGATAAACTCATTCCACGGAGGCTTAAATCCTCTTGTATCGGAATCGCATCTTCTAAGAAAGGGATTATGTAGAACATTAATTAAAAAAGGGATCTGAAATCTTTGATTAACATTCGGTTGCATCAAATCCTGTTTAATTTAGCTGACGGGATATTTCGTTAGCCAATTTAGATGGAATAGTAGGATTCAATTGTAAAAGATTGTAGAGAACATCAAGGACTGAGATAATGTATTTCTTAACATACAGCAACTTGTAATAAGTTATTGCTTAAGTATAGTGTTTTAAACTTCAATTTAATTTAGCATGTTTCTAAAAGGTAATATGCAATTAAACTTAATTATGAACATGATGAACTAATTAAATTGTCAAGTAAATTTTACGAAAAAAAAAATAATTCAAGGATTTCGACTTAAATTTTTCAAGGATCCACTCATTTCCATGACAATTCCCAGTTTCCCATGTCATTGAGAACCCAGTTTTATTCCAAAAATGTAATTGTACCTTTATAAATTAAAAAAGGCATTTTATATCAAATAATACACTAATAGAGATTCCCCAAAAAACCCCGTAAGAATTCTAGAATTTCAAGAATAACGCCTCGAATAAACCCCAGATGTTTTTTAAGTAAGTAGCATTGACCCGGTGTTTATTGGAGATCGTGGTTTATTATTTTTATTCTCTCAAAGTTGATATTTCAATAATAAGGGAAAACTCCTAATGCATCGTAAAATGTGAGGCGCGAGCACTTATGGAATTCCTCTAACACCCGGGGTTTATTGGAGACCGTGGTTTAATCGAGTATTTACGGTATACATAAATTTCCCAACTTTTCAGAATTTTCGGAAGCCTGCAAATATATCCTGATATTGTATGTGTCCCACATAAAAATCACCTTGTTTTTTAGCATAGAGGGGCATGGGCATGAAACCTTGGATATGTAATGATTTCTATTAGAGTGCACGCATGTTGCATCGTAAACTACTCAGGAATGATTAATCGTAGGGATTAAAGACGAAATTGAAGGTAAAATGATTGAAAACTGATGTGTTTCCAATCACGATTTAATACGTCGACATTAGAAATGTTTTCTATATGCAACATGAATATATACATATCCATTTGCCATCGCTAATAAGAAGGGACTTAAAGGCAAGGGCTTAGTGGAAACATGCGAAGGGCTGTTTGCGTTGGATGAAAAAACTGAAAGGCAAAATATGAGGATGTTTGCACTAAGAAGGCGGCCATCTTGAGGCCGGGATTAATCTTGCAAAGTGGCAACACAAATCCTGGAAAGAAACCATATTGGATGGCTGAACACTAACCAATATTAAAACGAAAAAAAAAAATCCCCCCTTTCTAAAAGGAGGATTAAAAATATATATATATATTTGACCGAGATTCATACAGCGAGAAAACAAAAAAAAGTTTGTATTTTGTCTTAGACGAAATGAAAATTGGACGAATTGTTTACATTCTTTTGCATGTGCATATGCGCGAGTGATGTCATATTTCAGCGGCTACTAATCAGAACAAGCATGCGGTTCTTTGTTTTGTCGTGGCCTGAAATCGATAAGCTGAAATAAATGCCCCATTCAGAAGCAGCATTTATATCACGTGTTCAGTGGTCATTTCGTAACAGTGCTTCATTGAAATGCCATTCAGAATGCATTGAATAAATTTAGCCTGGTCACGCATTTTATCTAATTGGTGCTCATGCACACGTCTGTCGGGATAGAAATCTGTCCGATTTTTATTTCGTCTAGAAGGCAAAGGTAGAAGTCGTGACCGGTGCTATTAATTGTGTTTCACTGTGATTCCTAAAACACTATAAAGGATTTAGAATGTCCAAAACTGCTCCAAATGCCTTCAACTACTGTATAATCTGTTTTATCCTCTTTGTATTTGGAGAGGTCACACTTTTTATCTAGTTGGGTATGCTCATGCATGCACAAGTCTGAATTTATCCGATTTTTATTTCATCTATGACAAAACTGGAATTAAGTGTTTTCAAAACACCATAGAGTTTAGAATGTTCAAAACTGACCCAAAATGCCTTGAAATTTGATTTAAGGGCAGATCACGTGATACCGTCATTGACGAAATCCGCATCGAAAATTCCAAAGACTTCTCGTGAAATAGACTCCTACTTTTAAAACCTAAAACACCCTGTGACGTCACTGATGCATGTCAGAATGCATGATGACGTCATACTCTTGACATTCATCTCTGAATAAGGATAAGGGGAATTCGTCTCCCTAATTACAATCGCATGAATGGCGTCTTTTTAATTGAGTTTTCCAATGATTATTAATTTGGTGAAACGCAATTAAGCGTATGACACGTGTTCGCGATTGATTCGCTTTTCAAAACCATTTAAAATAGAAATATTTTCCGATTTCAAGAAAACATACTGCGAATTCCCATCGCAATTTCAGAGCAAAATGTGAAGATATTTTCGATGAATTATAGCTCTGGTCACGAATTCTATCTCGTCTTAGATGAAATAAAAATCCAACTTTATTTCCTAATTTATTTTCAGAGATAGAACAGGATTGGACGAAAACGAAAGCGACGAAAAAGATGACAGCAAAAGGTAATAAAAATTCAACAATTTTAGTAAGTTCATGATTGTTTTTAATTCAATATGTGCCATCCTTAAGATTAGCTATAAAACTTACTTTTTGTATACAGGGTGGTCCAAAAGTCAAGTACCACCAAACTTTTTCACCCTTTAAATCTTCTAATTATGAAAATTCTACTAATGAGGTTAAATAGGAAGTCTGTATGTACTCTGTTCACTGATGGTGTTATAGGTGGTCTGTTTGTAAGAAATGCAATGGATAGAATATACATGTACATAACTTCCTATTAGCATTAACAGAATTTCATAATTATTCGGAAAAAAAGTGGGGTGGAACTGACTTTTGGACCACCCTTGTTTGGGATCAAATAAGATGATCAAAAGTAGTCATCGAAGCGTTCAAAACTTGGTGGTCAAGCAGCTACAAAAATAGTTTTAGAAAATACTTTGGTCTGTATCAATATATTTGAAACTCGAAACTTCCAGAAAGATGCGTAATCTCAGCGAGAAAAAGCGTCGAGATCAATTCAACTTGTTGATCAACGAACTATGTTCTATGGTGTCCAATAATAACAGAAAACTGGATAAATCGGCCGTTTTGAAATCCACCATTGTCTTCCTTCGTGAATATAACGGTCAGTGATTCAGCGTCACATATTATAGAATAATGTCCATTAAAGACAAATGATCCAGAATACTAACTTTCATAATTATTTTTTTCAAAAACGTTGAAATGCAGAAACTGCAGCTCGATCAAAAGCCCAAGAAATTGAAGAAGATTGGAAACCATCTTTCATAACCAATGAGGAATTCGCGCATTTGATGCTCGAGGTCTCCATTTTTTAAATACAATTTTTAGTTCTTGTCTACTTATCTTAAAACTTTGAAAATATAAACATTTATTCTTCGTCAACAGGCCCTGGATGGCTTCATTTTGGTATTCACCGCTGCTGGAAAAATACTTTATATTTCCGAAAGTGTCTCAATCTTACTTGGCCACTTACCAGTAAGCAGAAATATATAATGATGGGAATGTACCATTTTGAAGCATAAATGTACAAACGCATTTCTTCGTTCATTTAGGATGACGTTTTAAATATGACAATTTACGATTTGATTCACGAAGAAAATGCTGCTGAATTATATCCCGCACTTACGTCTTATGCTAAATCGACAGCTATTGAACCCGACTCAGGTAAGGCTTAACTTTTTAATCAAATGTCCATGAATGCTTATATGTATATTCCTTTTAAATGAGACCTAAAACTTTATTATTTTTTTCATTTGATTCATATTCAAGTGAAATTCGCTTATAACGATTGTCAATTGGACCTAAGAAATCAGATCAATATATCCGTATTTATGAAAAATAAAACGTAGATGTAATAACAATAATATTGTACGTAGTAATTACTGCGTACAATATTATTATTATTACTGTAAAAAATAATAATTATTACTAGGTAGTAATTACTACGTACAATATTATTATTATTACTGTACCATTAAGCGAAATTAAGGCGAAATTAAGGACAGATTTTAAACTTTTTTATAAAAAAATAATGAAACCGTTTATCTAAAACTGGAAACAGTATAAATGTAATTATATTACATTTGACTTCAATTTAATTCAAAATACGAACAGTTTTTATTTTTTGAAAATTAGTGTTTCATTAGTAAAATAAGAAAAAAATATAATAAGATTTCAGATAAAAATACAACACAACTTTAAATGTGTAAATCATTTTGCCATTAGGCCTATATATTACATGTGCACTTGAAAAATGGGAAAGGAGGATGAAATTTCAGAAAGTCGTTATAGGCGAATGAAAGGACTACATGTATTTTTCGTTTCAAAATGGGATCGCTGTGCCCGGATTATCGTTATATCCGACATCGTAAAGATAATACGGACCAACCGAACACATTGCTCGGAATCGTTATACTCTGAGTATCGCTGCATCCGGCATCGTTATGAGCAAATTCCACTGTATAAAAATGTGTTTTTCAAGTTCTAGCAATCATTTTCCCATTGTTTATATTGTGCAATGACTCCAGACAAGGTCACTCAGTTAGCAAAGACGTTATTTCCAGAACATTCTTTCGATATTGCAGCAATTTGCTTTCGAATACCCCTGGCAAAGATATTTAATTTAAAAAAATAGCTATTGCTTGATTCCCCAATGACTATTGACCTTAATTTCCAAGCAGTCGTTTTCTGAATTCTTCCATTTTTGTTAATTGAGCAGATGGTTCCATTTCGTTTACGTGTTACATGAAGCGTGAAGCAACGGATTTGACGGAACCACTTACCTACGAATTGGTGAACTGCGTTGGACGTTACATTCGCTGGGGAAGTCCAGAAGGTAATTAGTCTATTCCACAACTGACCAGCATTTGTCTGTGCGGCTCCATGTTGATGGAATCTCAGGGCGACCACTTTGGCACATCATGAACAATTCTCAGGAGTCTGATGAGAAATAAACAAATATTAGTTTGTTTGTTTTTGAACAAAAATATAGCTAGATCTGAAAGGTCATCGATATGATTAAGATTTTAAAAAACACCTCATATAACCAAGGTGAAATCAAGTTGTAATATAATTGAAGCAACCCCTGAGTTTTTGAAGTTAGGCAAACAGGCATCACTTCAAAGCATCATTGGCAGCCTACCGTTTCATTATACAGTATTAGGCTAGGAACATGTTGGAGCAATGGGATGACATGCATGGGAATTGATTCCCAATGCTTCAACATGTTCCTAACTAAGGTGACCATCCAAAAAACTTGGGAAAGGTGGTCACTATACCGAGAATGACAATGAAATACAATAATGTAATGATACAAATTCACAATAAACTAAATATTGGATCATTTATGCAACGATCTTACAAAACGTTGTTTTTTAAGAAAAAAAATTATCAATTTCACCCTGTTTCCTCCTCATGATTCCATTTTTATATTGTTCACACAGCTTTTGCTAACTTAAAACTGTTCAGCTGTTATATTAATAATTACATCAAAAGCTCAATTTTATCCTGTAACTGAAGTTCTTTGTACATTTTTGATGAAACTGGTGCCATTTTAGAAATATTTTCCAATACCTTGCAGTAATTTAAAGAATGAAATAAAGGAATGATAAGGGGTTAATCATACACTGTGAATGTACAATGTATAAGATTCACATATAGGCTATCTGCTTTAATGTGATTGCCTGGGCAAGCAGGAAGCAATACAGGAAGCAAGATGACTCTTATCTCACTCCCCTTTTCCCCTTAAATTTCCCCATAAAGGGATTTCCCCTTCCAGCCGACTTAAAATTTCTGCTAATGCAGATTGAACATAGTCACTATTAGGTGCATTATTAATGGAAAAGTTGCAAAATAGATGGCACACCCTGGTCACTTATAGGCCTACACAATAGACAGGTGGTCACTATACAGAGAATTTTTATGAAGGAAAATATATGTACTTAATCCAATGCACTAAAACTAAAACCAGAGGTTATCACCCAGATTTGACTGCAGTAAAAGTGATTTGATATTTTGTCAATTATTTACAGCCTCCGAAGGAACACAATGCGAAACGGGTAACCCGTTCGGCTTTTGCAGTTCGACCACCGATGATGACTATGCCTTCGCCATGACAGTAAGAATGCAAATGCCTCATCGTTTAAGAGAGATATCTTTGTGCGATGCTACCAAAAGCGAATTCACCTCTCGACATAGTTTGGAATGGAAGTTTCTCTTCCTGGATCACAGGTCAATTATCAGTGAAAAAAAATTAAATTTGACTTCTGCATGATCACAATTTCATTTCACATTTTCAATAATTGCAGGGCATCTCCAATCATTGGCTACCTTCCCTTCGAGGTCCTGGGCACATCCGGATACGATTATTATCATCCGGATGACCTGGAGAGGATCTCAACATGCCATGAAGCTCGTAAGAAATTTTTTATGAAAAATATGGTAAAGGAAAGATTACGTTATTCACTTCTTACCTTTTTGAAATAGTGATGCAGACGGGTGAGGGAACATCTTGTTATTTTCGCTTCTTGACCAAGGGTCAGCAATGGATTTGGCTTCAGACGCGGTATTACATCACTTATCATCAATGGAACTCCAAACCAGAATTCATCGTGTGTACCCACACAGTGGCCAGGTAACACTTGATTATTTATAAACTCTCTTGTTTTAGTCCTAAAAAGCCAAAAAAAAAAATTGAAGGTTGATGTAGTATTTACATTACAAATAATTCCCATGTAGCAAGCTGACCAAAAATGACGTCCAAGTGACGTCATTTTTTAAAAATGACGTCTTGTTGTCAAAAACTGACGTTCATTTTTGGTCATTTTCTGGCCAATTAATGACTAGTCAAAAAATGGTGTCATTTTGTGAGCTAAAATTACCATGACGTCATTTTTTGGTCATTTTCTGGCCAAATAATGACCATTCAAAAAATGGTCTCAAAATGACGTCATTTTTTGGCCAAATAATGACCAATTAAAAAAAAATGCTCCCAAAACGACGTCAATATTTTGTCATTTTAAGACCTAAAAATGATCACTCAAAAAGTGGTCAAAAACTAACGTCATTTTTTGGTCATTTATCGGCCAAATAATGACCAGTCAAAAAATGCTCCCAAAACGACGTCAATATTTTGCCATTTTGTGACCTAAAAATAATCCTTCAAAAAGTGGTCAAAAACTAACGTCATTTTTATGTCATTTTCCGACCGAAAAATGACCTTTTTCTAAAAATGGTCTCAAAATGACGTCTATTTTGGTCATTTTGTGACCAAAAAATGACCATTGAAATAGTGGTCCGAAAATGACGTCAATTTCTATGGTTCAAAGGATGTCATTTTTTGGTCCATAGGACGTCAGTAGGGGCGTGCATTTTGACGTCTTTTTGATGGCCAAAATGCCGTCATTTTTTGGTCAGCTTGTTACATGGAAATTTGTTTTTTTCAATGATAGTGTTGCCGAAGCCAGATCGCACTTACGGAAAGAGCGGTCGAGGATGGCCGACATATTTTCCATCAAAACAGGTATATTAATCCCTAATGCTTTAAAACTGGAATAAGGACCTCATTGAAGAAGCTTACATATATTACGATGAAAATATTTCAGGATCCTCGATGCCAATGAACGAAAATTCAAAATCATTGGAAGCAAAAACTTCATCTGCATTCTTGCCATTCATCCAGAATTTGATACCAGCATCCCAACAGAGAGATCAAGAAATAAATTCATGTGGATCATTCAAAGAAATGGCCAACGACATCCCTATGTCTGCGATGAGCCCTTTGATGTCGTCCATCAATATTGAAGAGAAAGAGAAAATGCAGGCAAGGAATATAAATATTCTGCATTTGATAAAAATATTCAATATAATTTACTAACAACTAGAATTTTGATGATTAAAACGAATTTCTTAGATATCTGAAGAAAGCAGGCAATCCACGTCCAAACCACTATCGCATAATCTCAACTCTCCCAATTTAAATCAAGATCGAGGGGTATGTAAATAAAACAAAAAATATTTCAAGTTTAAACATATTTTGATTTTACGTTTCATTTTAAAACGTCTCATTTTACAGCAAGTCCTGCTTCAAGAGAATCTTCATCGCAAACAGCAGGCCCTACAAGAGCTAATTTTCAAGCAACAAGAAGAACTAAGAAAAGTCCACCAACAGATTCTCATGTCTCAAGGATTAACATCGACAGTCAAGGTAGTTACAGTCAAAAGCATCACAGTTAACAGCTTAAGGCTGAACTAAACACCCCTGTTCCTATGGGTAAATTTCTTGACGAGCCCAGCACATTTTCTAAATAAAATTCTGGGAAAAAAAAATTGTTAAAAATACTGTGTTCCTAGATCTAGGGCACAGAGACCATGTTTTTTTATAAAAATGGCCCTTAAATTTTAAATTTAATAAGAATAAATTTTAAATTTCACGGGCATCTCACGTGGCTAAGTCTTTGATGCCACCTGGTGTCAGCTACAGGCGTTTTTCGGAATTTGAATTTTGTTACGAGATCAGCAAATTAATTCTACCAGATAAGGTGTGTATTTTAATTTTAAAGCATGAATTATTAATCCAGCAAGGGCACAGATTCATTTATATTAACGTTTCTTTAACATTAAGCAAGTAATCAATATATTTTCGAAACGCGCAGGTCGCTCACACCAGGTGGCAGCAAGACCATGCAAAACACCCGCGAAATTTAAAAAAAAATCTTATTTATTAATTTTAAAAATAACCAGATATTTTTATAAAAAAAAACAATGTCTCTGTGCCCTAGATCTATGAAAACAGAATTTTTATCAATTTTTTTTTTCTCCAGAATTTTAATTAGAAAAGACGCTGGGCTCGTCAAGAAATTTCCCCATAAGAAAGGTGGTATTTAGTTTAGACTTAATAATTATCTTTCTGAACATTTTAGGAAGTAGAAATGATGGATACACCAGCATTCCAATCAGACGATGCAATATCGATTTCATCTGGTGCACAGATGATGTCAAACCTGATGGAGCAAAAGGTACTGACAATGCTAATCATTACATATAAACATTACATCATAACCCATTCAAAAAATACAATGAATGAAAAAAAGAACTTTATATAATTACATGATTCAAGCTAAAAACTTACATTTGAACTCGTTTCAGGTATTACTATCAAATCAAGAAGCACATCATCGTATCAACTAAGTCTGTCTCAAAACTGACTAAATTCGTGTTCAATCAAATCAAAACAAAAGCGCAAAAGTGGATGAAAACGCCGGCGTTTTTTTTTCATAAATCTCACAAATTAAAAAAAAAAAAAATAACGATTAAATAAAATTATTTCCAAATAAGTATTTGCTTTTTTCGCGATATACATTTTAAGCATGCTACAATTTTTTTTAGTTTTGGATGTTAAATGTTTAAAATGTTAAAATAAACAATGATTGATATTGAACATATTTTCACAGTTAATAATTAAATGAATGTAATAAAAACAATATTTTCCGATTGAATTACTATTACTACACATGTCATTTTTTAAATATTGTTCAATAAGGTCATAATTTGATTACCTTGCATTTCATTCCTTGAAATTGCCGATGACATTTCGCCTTTTAGCTAAGTGTTATACCATCATTTAGAATTCCATATCGGATTATCGTGAAAGGTTCTTCAGCCATTACTTTCGATTAAGCTTCGGATAGTTACAGAAGCCATTCTTCTGTCAATATCAATTATATTTATTAAAATCTAAAAGAATGCTACAGTGCAATTTAAGGTAAACAACAGGTGATCTCATTCAAATACAAGCGCAAAATTTAACGAGTAAAAAAACAAAAAAAAAAAAACATCACCGGAATTCCTCTCCGCAGTTCAGGTGATTATAATTTCAATTTTAGCACCATTTCACGTATGAACTAAAAACAACTGACATTTGATCGAGTGATAAGTAACAATTTTAACCAAAGCAATCAAATTTTACCTTTATAAAAACGTTCGATATACTTCTGCTTTTATCACAATTTTCAAATCATCAAAACATGTATTTGGCACTCCGCTATAAAATTTTATCTTCAAAGGTTCTTAGAATCTCCAGAATATGATTAGTATCACTAAACGGACTTGAAAAAGGGCTTTGGTACTAAAAAAAAGTGAAACCGTAACATTAATGGCCGATCCCGAATTATTCGAAAGTTTTTAGTAATGAACGATAAATCAATTTCGTCTTTTTTATACATCATTTACTTATGTTTAAATATTAAACACTGAGTTTACTCTTTTATCTCGGTAAAACTTTAAGTCGACAAAGAATTGTGTACCGTCATCCGGCACGAGTACAATCAGTAACGACCTTAGCTAGTGCGGGGTGCCCGGTGTAAGAATAGTGAATTCGTTATTACGGGGTTTTTCCAGTGCGAGGATCCAGTGCAGCAGCATCGGTAGCACCCCCCTAAAAAGGCCGGCACCGAGTACCAACACGATCACGTTGGAAAGAGAACTTCGAGAAACCGCATCGGCCATTCAATAATTATCACATCCAACATCTTTAAGTGATGAATGTACAACATACTCACGTCGATTCAAATCAGAATCCTAATTTTCGCTGCTCTTTAAGACAGACAGAAGATGAGAAGGCGGTAATTGCAGCAGATCGCTCAACCACTGCAAAGGATGAAACAGTATTCATAAGTTTCAAATGCATTTTTCGGTAGTATAAGGCATATACAGGGTGGTCCAAAAGTCAGTGCGAACCTAATTTTTTTTCTTTAATATTATAATTATGCAAATTCTGATAATGCGGTTAAATAGGAAATCATGTGCGTGCTATCCACTGATGTTATTAGATTTTACCTATAACAATTTTTTCACGGAAACCCAAATCATAACTTTTTAGCCATAACACTTAGAACAAAATGTCAAATTAGGGAAGGGAAAAGAATGGTTTGTTTGCATGAAATCAACTGTTTTCGTCTTCATTGGCGATGATTTGCTGAAACATAGTTATTATTCGGCGTTTCCCTTGTTCTTAAAAACATTGTAACAACTTTAAATAATGAAAATAGTTGATTTCAGACCATTATAGCCCTTTTCCCAATTTAACATTTTGTCCTATGTCAAAAGCGTTTTCGTGAAAAAATGACCATAGATAAAATCTTAATGCAATCAGTGGATAGTTTAAAAAGTATGTTAAAAAGTTAATTTCTGAAATTTTATCAATCGACCAATGTATCGCATACTAATTTGGAAAGAGATAAAAACTACCTGTATTATTAACAACGAGTCGCCAAAGCTTGGTTTACCGCCAGCTTTGCTACAGTTTATTGCCGATTCCAGCGCTCCTAAAACCAATAATGAGTAATTTTAGTGGCGTTTTCAAGTTAATTGAAAAACAAAAACGGATATATCATTCATTTTATGAAAATTTGGCCAAACTGAAAATCTGGCGCAATGCCGAATTGCGAAGAAAAAATGAAATTCACTAACTTTGAAAAATGTTACATGGAAGTCCCAGCAATCCACCGCATGTTGTGCTACAGGCATCAGATACCTATGATACAAATCAAAGAAGTTCACATCATATGCTACGTTTGAAACGCACGGTGAAATCTCTCTAAGGCCACAATTACCTTTGATGATGCGCTGACAAAGTCTGTCCTCCCAGTCACCGGTGCAACAATGCCACCGATGTGGCCGAGACTGCACATAGAAGGCATTTTGTAGGACTGAGATCGAATTTGCTTGATTTCCTTCTCAGAGGCGCAAGCAAGGAGTAATTCTTTAGCCGATCGCGTTTGCAGTTCGTTCGGAGCGACTCGCGGGATCGCTTCGCTGTCATCATGATGCTCAGAACTACTGGTGCTCGAAATAGCAGGTTTCCAAGGCGATGGAGTTTTCAAACCGTTCTTTGCAGGATCCAAAATCAGCCTTTTCCTTACGGATTTCAAAGTCTCGTTTGTATCTGAACTTTTCTCCTGCACCCGCTCTTCGGTCAAAGGGATCAAAGTGAGGGTATGCTTCGTGGGCGCGAGTCGCCTGACCAATCTTCCTTTAATTTAAATTAAAACCATTTTTGTATCAGTTGATAATACATGTAAATGTACAAATGCCTAATTTTAGTAATTAGTTTAACGTCGCGCATAATGAATTGTTTAAAAAAGAACTAAATAGAAAAACTGAGCAGCGTGTCGTACATCGACACGTTATCGACAACACTGTCTTGCATCACACTATGCATGCACAGTATAAAACGCAGTCCCGCAAGTCGGAAACGTGCACGTCATGCAGACGCGCTTATCGTGCATCAAAACGACTCGCCTGGCAAACGTTTGCAGACGATTCCGCCAAAACATTGGCGGTAAATTGAAATTTAAATTTTACTGGTGCGGTAGCGCTATACTTAAGGCGCTTCTACTACACGACACGCCATTTTGAATTTTAATTTGAACGCTTTTTACAAATACGCCCGAGCGGTGGCGCTAAACATAAAAACGCTTTTGCCAAAAGACCCGTCATGAAAAACTGGGCAGGAGTCCGAAAAGAAACACGAAAAAATGCAAAAAAATCACGTTTGAATTCTGATTCTGCCATTCTACTAAGGAAACGTTGTACGGGGAGGCTCGTACAACAGGGACCCGTAAGAGATGCGGGAAGTAAATAAGGTGACGGACAATAAGAAAGTGAACAACGCCTACCTTTTTGCGTTTTCCTGTCGGGACTGTGCTCAGCGACTCGAACAACTCCATCACCATTTGCAGCCCGAGGAGAATTTTGTCTGGACTCTCCTCCTGCCTCTCTGACAATGACACGAGAAGACGGACTCGGCCTAGGAAGCGTCGAGGCGTCAGAATTGCTTCCTTCGTCTCCCGCTTCCGGTTCCGTCGAACGCAGCCTTTTCTCGTCTATTTTCTTGTTGGGGGAAGGCGTGGATTTACGTTTCTGCGCACTGTCTCCCAACTCCTTTCCCTTCCTTCTCAGGGGATATATTTTAACATCCTCCTTACGATTGGGACTGTTGCTGGCCGGAGCAGACTGCAAAGACCTGAGCATTTTAGAGCTTGAATCATCATTGATTTTAATTTTATTACTGGATGATATTGGCGATTTTTCCACAGCCGCTTTGTACTTATTGATGGTGCCATTTCGTGTCTGCCTTTCGTCGCTTTCTGGATCAGAGTCTGATAAAAGTTCTTTTCTCCGGGAGTCGATGCCAGTGGATTTACGTGGTGACATTCTTGTCGCACTAATCTTGTTTCCGATTATTCTCGGACTGTGTCTTAGAGCAGGAACTGACTTTAAGGGCTTGCCGAAAGACTCCTCTAAGCCTGAGCTGGAATCACTCGACACTTTTGAAAGCGACCTCTCGGAAATATCATTATTGCCATCGCTTTCGCTACAACTGCTCTTGCTGAGGCGAGAACGCTTCCACTTCAGCCATCTATTAGCGTGGAACTTCCGTGGACTTACACCTGTTGTCCTTTCGTAATTTTTGACGTTTCTCGGACTTTGCCTCGTAGAACGGTCAGACTTTGAGGGACTGTAATGATTTGCACCGTCACTATCGCTCGACTCTGCATCTTTTGAACTCTGGACGATGCGATCTTGTGATTCCTTCGAGATGGGATGGCTACGACCGCTGCGAGTGGATCGTCTTTTGGTACGATCTGACTCTTTGGTAGAGATATGAAGTTGGTCGCTGTCACTCGATTCGCCATCTTTTGAAATTGTAGCGACTCGATCTTGTAACTGCTTCAAGACTCGGTCACTGCGAGTTAATCGTCTTGCGGGTGCATCAGGCTTTTCGGTAGCAATATAAAGTCGGTCGCTGTCACTAGATTCACCATCTTTTGAACTCGTAGTGATTCGATCTTGTAACTGCTTCAAGACTCTGAAACTGCTAGTTGATCGTCTTGCGGCCGCATCAGGCTTTTCGGTAGCAATATAAAGTCGGTCACTGTCACTAGATTCACCATCTTTTGAACTTGTAGCGACTCGATCTTGTAACTGCTTCGAAACTCTGCCACTGCGAGTTGATCGTCTTGCGGCTGCATCAGGCGTTTTGGTAGCAATATAAAGTCGGTCGCTGTCACTAGATTCACCGTCTTTTGAACTCGTAGCTACTCGATCTTGTAACTGCTTCGAGAGTCTGCCATTGCGAGTTGATCGTCTTGCGGCTGCATCAGGCTTTTCGGTAGCAATATAAAGTCGGTCGCTGTCACTAGATTCACTGTCTTTTGAACTCGTAGCTACTCGATCTTGTAACTGCTTCGAGACTCTGCTACTGCGAGTTGATCGTCTTGCGGCTGCATCAGGCATTTCGGTAGCAATATAAAGTCGGTCGCTGTCACTAGATTCACCATCTTTTGAACTTTTAGCGACTCGATCTTTTGACTGCTTCGAGACTCGGTCACTGCGAGTTGATCGTCTTGCGGCTGCATCTGGCTTTTCGGTAGCAATATAAAGTCGGTCGCTGTCACTAGATTCACCATCTTTTGAACTTCTAGCGACTCGATCTTGTAACTGCTTCGAAACTCTGCCACTGCGAGTTGATTGTCTTGCGGCTGCATCAGGCGTTTCGGTAGCAATATAAAGTCGGTCGCTGTCACTTGATTCACCGTCTTTTGAACCCGTAGCGATTCGATTTTGTGACTGCTTTGAGACTCTGCCACTGCGAGTTGATCGTCTTTTGGCACGATCAGACTTTTCGGTAGCGATATGGAGTTTTATGTTTGATTCACCGTCTTGTAAACTTGTAGCAACTGGATCTTGTGATTGTTTCGGAACGCGATCCACTTGACCTCTGCGAGTTGATCGTCTTTTAACAGGATCAGACTTTCCGGTAGCGATATGAAGCTGATCGCCATCACTTGATTCACCATCTGTTGAACTCTTAGCGACTCGATCTCGTGATTGCTTCGGGACGCGATTCACTTGACCTCTACGATTTGATTGTCTTCTGGCAGAATCATACTTTTCAGTAGCGATGTGATCTTGGTCGCTGTCACTAGATTCGCCGTCTTTTGAACTATTAGCGACAGTCCTCGAGACTGGATGACTCCGACCACTGTGAGTTGATCGGCTTATGGCAGCACCGGACTTTTTGGTAGCGTTATGATTTTCGTCACTGTTGCTGGAATTCTCATCATCATTTTTGGATATAATATTTTCCAAATCTACCAAAGAGTAACGATTGTCGTCACTGCTGCCGCTCTCATCACCGCTTTCCGAATCAGTTTCTTTGACAATATATGAAACACCCCTGATTCGCCTCCTATTGGTTCTCGCAGCAATTTCTTTGGCCATCCTAGCAGCCCTCCTCGAGCTTCTTCTGATAGAAGTTTTAGACCCTCTTGGCTGATTCCTTGTAAGTCTACCGGAATTCCTCGAACTTTTACTTTGAGCATGTTCGGGCTCTTCATCACTGCTGCTGGGATCATAATCGGAATTTTCAGCTGAATCTTGGCCAGTTGCCCTCGTCCTTAGTACATTTTTTTTCAAAGCTACTTCAGTTTTTTTATCAGCGGCATGGTTGTCATCACTGCTGCCACTTTCATCATGCTTATCCTGTTTGTTATCTACCTTGCTATTGTTTACTAAATTGCTTTTTTGTACCCTATTTGAAACAGCATTGTTTTGTTTCGAACTGATTTTCAAATAAAGTTCATCGTAATCCACTACTAAACTCTCTCCGTTGGCACGTCCAGATCTTCTTAACGAAGAAGTCCCAAATTTTCTAAAACCAGATGCAGATTTTCTCGCAGATTTCCTTAAAACATTATTTTGATTACTTTCCTCCTTACTGTCGCTGGAATGAACATCTTCATTTTCAGATTTGTCACTTGCCGAATCCAGATCGGTTCTCCTTATCCTCCGTAAACGTATTTCCGGAGTCATTTTAGACTTCCTGACAGAGTCGCGGTCATCATCGCTGCTGCTGTTTTTATCTTCTTCGTCGCTCTCTAAACTCGTTTTCCTTGTTCCAATTTTCGATACTAGTTCATTGGAATTATTTGCAGTACTCCTCAAACTTCTCCTGGCAGCAGACGCAGACTTCTTTGAACTTGCGCTCGCATGTTCCAATTTGCTGGCGAAAAGTTCCTCGTCGTGGCGGCCGTTATCGATCAAGCTGGCGTCGCCGTTGGTATTGGTTTTAGGAAAATCTGCCGTATTAAGATTTGACACCTTGTCTATCCTCGAACTCTTCCTCTGCGGAGGTGAAAAAATATCTGGAGTCGAAAGGCTCGCATTGCTGCCGTTATGATCGCGGTTACCGTTTTGCTCATCTTTTGGAGTTCTCGGGTTGGCCATATTGTTTTTTCTAGAACTTCTTGGAGCCTGTTCGGGCATTTTCGGAGAATCTTCATCGACGACAATAACATCTTGTTCCGGATCTTTACTATCAGCACCTTTTGCTTTAACCAAACTTCCTCTGGTAGCATTACGTGAACTTACTGGACGACTGGACTTGCCTGGAGAACCATGACCAAAACTTGTTTTATCATTAGATCTATCTGGTTTGGACCTTAAGTCCATCTTAATGGGACTGGCTATAACAGTTCGCTTTGAAGGGGTGGTAATTTTATTAGCATTACCATCATCGCAAACGTTTTCAGTGCCACGTTTACGCAAATGTACTTGATTTTCACCAAAACCGTTGGTTTTCGGATCATGCGTTGACGATGTTCGGGTTGACATTGGATGCGGAATACTCTTAAGGCTATCGCCATTTTGAGTGGGCACAACCTTTCGGCTGGAATAGTCTTTGATTAACGCCCGAGTGAATTTTTTCGGGGATCCCATCTTCTCACTTAGATCCCTTTTCACACCGATCTTCTGAAGATCAAAATTGCGCAGAAATGCTTTTTTTTCAACGGAATTGGGCGCAACTTTATTTGTGGCGTCAGTGTCATTGCTCTTGGTTAAGCTTGTCCGAGTAACTTTTTTGGAAGGTTGTGTTTCTTCTTCTTCGGTAACTATGGGCCTTTTGCTTGTAGGCACTTTTGTAGGTTTGTGCTGCTGTTGAGCCGATTTGCGCGATTTTGCATTGGGACTGAGTCCATCCAAGGCTCTCCTGGATGAAATATGTGAACCGTCAAAATTATCCTCTTCATCAGAGCCGTGAATGCTTAGAGAAGAATCATTGCTCTTGGTTAAGCTTGTCCGAGTAACTCTTTTGGAAGGTTGTGTTTTTTCTTCTTCGGTAATTATGGGCTTTTTGCTATTAGAAACTTTTGAAGTTTTGCGCTGCTGTTGAGCCGATTTATCCGAGTTTGCAATGGGACCGAATCTATCCAAGGTTTTTTTTCTATTGGAAGAAATGTGTGGTAAGCCAAAATTACCCTCTTCATCAGAGTCCTGAATGCTTATAGGCGAATCTGAATTTATTCTAGTGACAACTTCTTTTGGCCTCTCCTTAGTCTTTATATCTGGGAAGAGAAAATTAAAAAGGGAAAAATTAGCTACAAAACATTTGTAACAGGTGCTATCAAAAAACTTACTATATGTTGCACGAAGGATTTCTTTGAAATTTTCAGAAATGGACGGATATTTGTCCAACTGGTGTATGACAATTTTACGAAAACGATTGTTCATTGATTGAACTGTATGACCGGTTACAACCTAGAAGTTAAAAACCGCTATAATTTGTAAATTGGAATTTTTATACCCTTTCCAAACTGTTGCAATACACTGCACCAGAATTAACTGCAAGATGTTGCAAGCAGATAATTGTAATAAATTCGTTAAGGTCACCTTTTTATGAAACATCTCTTTGTAAATAAGATACCCAGAAGCTTCATTGCTTTTTTTGTGAGTTTCCATATATTTCAGCATTGCCTCATCTTCACTCAGAGTGAATTTATTCCATCTAAAAAAACAACACGCCAACCCAATTAGACAATGTAAGAATATAAATAATAATGTAATTTCTAGTGGATGTCAACTAATAAAAACTCACATTTTCCTCTTTTTACTTGCTGATTTTACTGAAACGTGATCAAAATCATCCTTATCGTCAAAAGTCACTTTCTGTCCTTCCAAATGTGACTTTATAATAAAATCTTTTGTACTAAGAGATTTGTTCAAAAGCACAGATCTAAATATAAAATCTGTGGAAATCAATTCTTGAGCACCCGTAAAAGAACCATTAACAGCTAGCCTAAAATAAACGAAAGTGACAATCGATGAACAACACGTCTTATGAAGTTTTAAAAAAAATAACAGAAAACAAAACCATCCGTACCGAATGCAATTGGGTGAGACTCTTCCATCCAAAATTCCTCCACCATGCTGTAAAAATAGTTGCAATTATAATTTTAACATAAATGTTCATTAAGAAATACAGAATGGGACAATGCCCGTGGTTTTCATTTATTCCCACAAAAAGTAGTAACATGGTAGATATTGGGTTAAGCACCATTTTGAACTTTTCAACCCTATAGCATATCCTTTTAATACATATATTGGAGATATACAGCAAAACCTGGGAAAGTGACATCATGTCAAGCCTTGTTCGCATGTGCACCTAAATTGTTACCTAACTAAGAGAGTCACTTAACTAGGAGAAAAAGTGAGTTATGAGAGTTGCGTTCGCATGACTCACCTAACTCTGGAAATTAGCTTGTGATGACCCGTGCAGATGCATGTGCGTTGATTTATACACTGGCATGTGCATAAAAATTGCACATGC
>JAQGCC010001865.1:0-21002 GCA_034698905.1 Xestoiulus laeticollis | reverse complement strand
AAAGTGGTGAAAGTAAGATGCATCTTTGTATCTTATTTCGTGGACACTAAATTTAAGATGTTTTGATTTGCAGTGTAGATTTCTAGGAATATCAAATTCATCCAATGAGATGTTACTCAAATCAACAACAATCACCTGTCCAATCCCATGTCCTCAAAATAACATCGTCTTGAGTTTAGCATCCAATTTAAACGTTTGCAGCGTGGGCATCACATTTAAATTATATTTTAAAACGACAAGATCAATCATATTTTTGAATTACCGGTAGCGGGTTTAGAATCGCCTTATAATCTACAAGCTCAAATTTAACATTAACTTGTAAGAATGAACCAATTTCATCGTCTGCATGTCCCTGTTTTTTTTCTCGTCATTCGTTCTTCCAGAATGCTGGCTTTTACACAGTATCGATCGCTAAGATCCTCAGGATCAAAAATCGCAGGAATTTGAGACGCAACAAGTCCTGCATTCTCAAGGCCTCAAAATCTACAGGTTAAAAGCAATGGAGAAAGAGAGAGTAAGAGACAAATCCTTCTATAAGGCCAAAAGGCAACTAACGAAGCATTAAGTTTAGGTTATGTTTCAGCAAAATGATTAAGCGTCGTAGCAGGCCCTCCTGGCCTCATCAGCACTTCAATCACGTGGTAGAGGACTAACGTAATAACAGGACTAATCCTCGGGAATGGCGGTCAGCCAACATTAAAAAGAAAATGATATTAGGAGAAATGATGGCGACGCAGCAGGGCGGCAAAACAGGGAAGAAAAGTGAGCAAAATGCGTTGTCATCATCTCTTGGTGTTAAATCAAATCAATATTCCCGCAAGCATGGACGCGTACTAAGCAATTCCATCCGCACTCTAGACTTGCCCGTCTGTGTAGAATGCAAATTTAGCTTTGCAGTTGACAGGAAATTACTTTAGAAAACTCGACTGAAGCATACAGGTGTTTCTGTAAAATCTCGGTACGAGCAGCACCGAGTGCCCAATTCAAACATGTGAGCAAAAACGTCCAACTTTAATAGGTACACTCGAGGTGGAGACAATAACCTCCATACCACAGTTGCTGAAATGGCGCAGCTTGAGACCGAGCTGCGTCTTAAGTCCTGGAATCGGTACCACAGCTTCACAGCAGACGAGCTCAAGACAGCTAAATTTGAGACGCAGGCCAAGATTGGTCAGGAGGTACCTTGAGATGGCAGTTTTCAAAATGGCGGTATAAGAAAAATTTCACGTGCACCATGTTGTAAGATTACAATTCCCATACGTTTCGATTTCATTTCGAAAAGGTATGCCTTTTATCATGAAGACGGGTCATGTAGGTCGCATTTGTAAACTGCGTTGAAATATTGAAATTGAAAGTGTTGAGACTTGTAGTAGAAGCGCCTTAAGTATAGCGCCACCACACCAGCATGCCCATTTTAAACTTTTCCGCCATTTTTCGGCTGAATCGTCTATTATACGTTTGTCAGGCGAGTCGTTTTCATGCACGATAAGCGCGTCGTCTGCTTGAAGCGCACGTTTCAGACTCACGGGATTACGTTTCGTACTGCGCATGCGCAGTACCAAACAAGACACTGTTGTCGATAACGTGTCGGTGTACGACACGCTGCCAATATTTCTAAGGTTAAACTACTTTAAAATGAACATTGCTTAATTTTATTATTGTGTTATATGCAAATAGGACATTTTATCAAAATGTTTAAAAATATGTCGAATTCGAATTTTTGTTCTTCATTTACAAAAATGCAGATATCGAATATAATATCGAATGTAATAATAACAAATTGCCATAATCGATAGTTGATTAATTATCAAATACAAATTTTACATAAGCTTTTTTGGTTGTCACAGAATTTTGTTAACAACTTCCATATACACAATGCTAATATTCAGCAAACATATACCTTGCAATAAAATTATTTTGAACAACAAAGCATCTGCAAAAACATTGAGGCTTTTTTTATACATTTTTGAAAGTTAGAAATTGCGGCGATCTCCTAGGGTTATGGTTATTTATGTCGTTTGTTCAAAAAAAAAAAAAAATAGTCCATGTACAAAATGCTACCACTTGTAGCTGTTGCATGCTGCCTGTAGCTCAAAGAGGATTTAGCGTTAAAAGCTGAATCGATCGATGTCAGTAGCTTCTCAGTGGGGTGGAAAGAGTGTTGGGACGGAGACACAAAACTAAGGCAACAATGTCGTCACGAACAAAAAAGCCAACCTATGGGAAATTGAAAACAACGGAAAAACACTAGTAGTAGTAGTATAGTCCGCCACTAAGGGCCGGTTCGCTTGATATATGGCAGCAAAAGGAAACGATTCCAGGTTAAGATCCTGTAGCAATCGAGCATGCTTGTGTCGTTTTGGTAAAGAAAGAAAAATGGGAGCCATTATGTGATGTTGAGCAAATAGTCTTTTTTCAACCTAGGAGGAGGATAAGCATAAACAACGTTCATAATTTAGAGTAAGCGATGTTGAGTGGGGTAAAATGTAAATGGTACCCCCAAATTTTGTATAACTGCCTTACCCCCAATGCAAAGAACTTCAGTTTGACCTTCTACCGTGTTTGCAACAATTGTAGCAAAACAACATCATTAGCAAAATATCACTAAGCAAATGAATTTATTAAATCACAGAATAGCAGTTGGAATGCCCAAAAGTCACATTTACTCAAATATAGTAAAGTTGTTTTATAGGTATCAAGGTATCTACATGTATTTGTAATAATTATTTAGGTAAAAAATGTTTCATAGTTTTTATATAATCATTATAAATGCTACAGAGTGTATAGTAAATGTGCTGGGAAAAATTCAAGGATTTTCAAGCCCATTCCTCAAATATTCAAGGATCCACTACTACGTACAATCTTTTCTTTCTAAAAAGCAAGTACGTTAATGAATTTACATGTAGTCAGACTTAGAAATCTATATTTCACTACATTGAAGGATATAAATTTATATACAGAGTACATGTATGCACAAAAATATTTGACACTTATATACTTAATCCAATAGTACCAGTCTAAAAGCATCATATGTAAAAGAATATCCTCTCTAAAAGCATAAATAAATGTGCCAGTCACATCTTGAGACCCATGTACAACTAAACTTGTCTAAAAGCATATTTTTTACTGGTCCCAAGAGTATGATTTTAGACTGGTTATACTGTACATATTTATCAAATCTCATTCCAGTGATAAAAAGGATTAGAAATTCATGAAATTTTTCACAAAATTAATAAGAATGAAATTTCCTGCAATTTAACTATTGCAGTTTTACCGTGAATATAAAGGCCATAAAGCCTAAAAAATTTAAAGCCTCAATCCGAGTCTAACCTGAAGTACACCTCATTCCAAAAAAAAACAAAATGCAACCCTAAAATTAACTATGTATTCTTCATTCCAACTATGGCTTTAAATTTATTATACCAATAAGCTACTTCACTTGTAGACCTGCAGAATACGTCAAAACTACCTTTACATGTCAGCAAAGAATTTGACATTAAAGAGTTAACTTGAACTCTATAAGCTTGTCTTTTAACATAACCGCTTAAGGGCATGTCTTACAGAAACAGATTTAAAATGTTTTCAAACTAGTAGAGATTTTCATTCAATTCCAAACATTGAAAGATGTTCTTGAAGTTGACCCCCTTAGCAAATGTTGGATTGGACATATAGCTTTGCATTTTGAGATTTTCTTCACCTTTGTTCGTTGAAGGTATCGAGTGGAACAATGGTCAACGCACATGGAGGTTAATTAAAAGTTCTCGGAAAGTCTTCCAGATTTTTAAGACATTCCAATCGCCTTTGGGCCAGGGTATTCTCATTTCCTCCAAACCCATGCAGTTGCTAATCTGGTTTCGAGCGTATTTGCAGTACAATTGCCATTTCAAGATGGACCCAGGAGCGTTCATCCAAAAAGCAACGTCAATTCACTCAAGCTGCTCATCGATTTTAGCCCTGAGCAGAACAGATTTCAGTTCAATGCCAGGTAGCGAAATACTTCTGCAAGAAACATATAGCGAAGAAAAAGACTTGACCACGTTTAGGCGACGTAAATTGAAAATGCCAATATGCGATTCATGGAAAGGAGAGTGGCAAAGAGGTGCTTCTGTGCCAAGCAGCTGAAAATCGTTGATGCAATCCATCATCGAAACACTTTGTGGTGCATTTGCTGGAGTGCTACAGAAACTGTTGATTTAGTTTGAACGGTGAGTTTCCACAATGAACTTTCTCAATAAAACAGTGCAAAAAGTTTGCAAAAATGGGTGATTCAATTGAAACATCATAACTCCAAAAAAGTATATGACACGAAAACTTTGTTTGCAAAATTGTAACTTTTTTCTAGAATTTTCTGAATATGCAATTAATTCTCACTCTACAAGTATATATGTATAAGTGAGGTATTAGCTTACAGAAGCATTTTGTTTAGTTTATTTGCAAATTAATGTTAAACTAGCTGTACATACTACGTGGGGACTATTATACAAGAAACGGAATATATGCATCATAATATACAACTGGCTTTTTAATGGCATACAAAACCAGTGATTCTGGCTTATCCACCTCCGGATAATCGAAGTCTACTGACATTGTGTTAATTAAACTGACGTTTCTAAAACGTATCGCACCGATTTTTACAGAATATGCATGGATGAAGCGGATTTAACAAAAAACAGGTCATTATTAATTAAATGATTGTGTTTTTCAGCCTATTTTCTACTGTAGGCACACAAAGTGGCTGCCCACCTTTAGTACACGTGTATTAGATTAATGGTTTTGAATAGAATAATCTGCTCTACGATAAATATGTTTTCTATTTACACTTAATAGCTTTATGTAGAAGGTGAAAATTGATTCAATCGTAAAATTTCATATCATATATTTTACTTTATAGTTCGGCAAACCATACATACTTCCATGTTCGTATAGATTGCCGCCTTTCAAGGGGCAGCATAATGTTAGGCAATGCTATTGATATTATACAATTGTTCATTGTACATGTACATAATGCGATGACCCAATTATCACGATCAATCCAAATTAATATATTTTAAAATAAACAGTAAATCATAAATTACCTCAGAATAAAATATCAATATAAATACAGGATAAATATAAATGATAACAGCTAGGACCTATCCAATTATGCAGTTGGATGGTGGCTTATGATCGTACTGATCGTAATTAAATGGATCACCCTTTACATAATTATACATGTAGTACATGTACATGATCCGAACATTTTTCAAAACACAGCTCACAAAATGTCCCTAAAGTTTTCATGGCAAACTATATTTTCTATTTACAATTTGTACGCAGCCTGTAGCAATGTGGAAAAGTCGAAAAACAAACAATATTTTTTCAGTTTTCCAATTCGTTTTATAAACATGCTTAGCAAATCGTATAAAACTAAGCCATCTGAACCGCGAAACAAGATAAAAATGTGTATTTAATTCACTATAAAATGACTATATTATCATAAAAAACATGCAAAAATGCTTATTTATTTCGTGTCTGCATTGCATAACACAATCGCATTTTAAAAAATATGTCCATGCTGATGGTGCAGATTTGCCAACCTTTTATTTGCATACTACTACTACATATCAACCCTTTAGAGTTGGAACACCATACCTCCTCTACAAGTGTTCCAGAACGATTCCAAACTAAAAAATTGAACGCTTCAACAATGTTCTCAAACCAGATTTAAACAGACGTTTCTTTGTTCACGGCTGAATCGTTTCTTGTAAATAAGCATTCTAAGAACGGCTGAAAAGTTGTCTTTTCAAAACAGCGAATAGAAACTGCATCGCCATTGAGTTATGTTTGGAGTTCAACAGCTCGTTTGGTATACAATGTTGTTTTTGCAGCGGCTTTGGCAGTGGCAAATACCACTCGGCTGTTTGTAAAAGATAAGAATGATCCCGTGTCTACTTCTTATACTCTAGCCAAGCTTTTCTTATCGGAAAATAATAATTTTATCATTTTCTGTAGAAAGGCAGTTTCTCCAATCTGCTTTGCCTTCGTCTTCCGGCCCTTGCACACGATGCATGATTTAGTGAGAAAAATCTCAATGGAAAGCATGAGGACGTGTAAAGACACGCTTTGGGGTTGGAATGAAAACCTAATTTTACCGATGAATATTTTCGAGCATTTAATAATGGTATGTTCGAGTTATTATATGATCCATTTTGATTTACAAGAAAAGCAACCAGAAATAAAAGCGATACAATCTGATGGTTCTTTGTTATTATATATGTAAATAGTAAATTGAGGTAATACTGGAGGAATGAAATTACCTGATTTTTTTTTCTTTACATAGAACATATTTGTAAATAAACGAAATAAAATAACTGCGAATAACTTCCTTAAATTTATGCATTCCCCAATATGGAATAGCATCTAAGGGCCGGTTGCACCAACAAAGGTTAAGAATAACCTAGGGTTAACCTGCTTGAAAACACTAGGTTTACCCACCTTTGTATTGCACAAGCGTGGGTTAGGGAAACATGAAGAGATAGTTATCCCAACCAGCAGGCAGGGTTAACATTCTAAAATAAACTAGAGGCCATTTTGTTTTCTGCATGGTTAAACATGAATTTCATAACTCTGGGTTATTTTATCAAGAATTAATTGGTGCAACACATACAGCTAGCCTGGAGTTATATTTTAACCCAAGGTTAGTGTAACCCTTAGTTGGTGCAACCGGCCCTAAAAAAATTTTCGATAATTTTTGAAAAATAACCTATGCATTTTTAACTATTAATTATTAATTAAGTTTTATAATAAAAGGTTTTAAAAACGAAACATTTTTTAAAGATCTTAACAAAGCTTAGAAATTATAACAAAATTAGTTGAATAGGATTATAGAAATTATAGAGCATTTTTATTTACTATTCCATTGTTAAAAATATTATTGAATGCAATATGTAAGCAAGGGCATGTTATTTGATTGTGTTTTTATTTACAAATTAGGAATCTGAAAAAAATGCATGAATGATGTGTCATTTCATATTTTCATATTGATATCGCATTAACTTTTATAAAGAGAACAATACAATTTTTATTAATTTAAAATCTAATCTAATTACTTCTCTAAAATTTCAAAGCTGGTGTCCAAAAGCTTTTCTCTGTCCATTCATTCCAAATTTCGGTTTAATCAATTTAGTGAAACTGACTCGATTCCGTCCTACTACAAACACTTTTTACCTTTTACTATTTTTAATTGTAAAATTTAATTTAGATCAGCTGTAAACTTAATTGAGCAAAACTGAGTTTAGCTTCGAGTTTCCAAATAACTGCTTGATGAAAGGCACGTTGTTGTCATAGCCTCTGCATTTTTTTATTGATTTTGATGGTCAATATCTCTGATTTAATTAATTTTCCATCAAATTAGGAAGCCTCCGGCAACTGAACCAGTGTAATCCTCTCCTCCGCATTTTTTATTTACAATACTAAGGAAAGAAGAGCAAGGAAGGGGCTCAAATATCAAGGAGTTTCAAGAAGGTCGGTAATTTAATATTGGTTGACTGCAAATATCTTCCTTAAAGCTAGTCGAAATTGTACTCTATTATTCAAAGAGATTATTTTCACAGAAGGAGTCGGCTTAAGTATTGACTCTCTATATTGACCATCCCTATTGATAACAAAAATTGTCCTCGTATATCACATTACATATTACTTCACCTGGGTTTGATCAAGTTATTAAAATGTCAATTTGTGAAATATACTCCAAATTGGGCTGTACCGAATAAAGTATTTTGATTGTTAGACCGAATATACATGTACGCAGGTCTATAAAGACAACATTCAAAATTTCCAAATTTACGCAATATTTATTTATGGATATAAAGCTGCTAAAGGTGACTACCAAAATAAATGATTAAATTCGGCCACTGTTTACATGTGGTCACTATACAAAAAATTTTATGATGGAAAACATGCATGTATGCCTATATGCATTAAAACACTATGAAAAGTGGTCATTATGCAAATGTGGTCACTTTACAGAGGTGGTTTAATTACCAGGTTATACTGTACAAGCATATAAATTTCTGCTTATACATGAATATAGTTTATATTTGCGTTAATGTATAAAGATTATATTTCTGCTTATACATGTACATTATATAGTTATATTTCTGCTTATATATGTATAAAGGTTTTATATTTCTGCTTATATATGTATAAAGGTTTTATATTTCTGCTTATACATGCACATGTATAAAGTTATATTTCTGCTTATGCATGTTTAAAGTTATATTTCTGCTTAGACATGTATAAAGTTATATTTCTGCTTATACATGTATAAAGTTGTATTTCTGCTTATACATGTATAAATTTATATTTCTGCATATACACAAGTGTAAAGTTTATATTTCTGTACATATAAATGTATAGCATGTATTATTTTATTTAGAGATTTCGAAAGTTCGAAACAATAATACACCGTATCTTTGGTTCCACCCCCTCCCCCTTGCATAAATGTCTTCAAAGTCAGCTGGGCCCTAGCTTACACGAGTAAAATATCCCAATCCGTGTTAAAAGAAACTTTATACTTTTAGTGAATTTCATTTTAGTAACTAACTTTCTCCCTCCTCTTCTGTTTATTCAACAAATATTTAGTGTTGATATATGATGAAAGGAGCAACAAGACTGAAAAACTGACAAACTGACGCCGACAAACCCCTCGAATTGGAAGGCAAACTCAATGATTTCGGTAGGACGGACACAAATGGAGATTGATTGCCCATGCATGCTGGTCTTTTCAATTTATCCTCATGGAAAAAAAAGGGGGCTTTAAAGGTAGCAATTATGTTGCTTCGTGGTTCGCCACCTACGCCATCATGCGCCAACGATCCAGTGTGTGAAGAAATGGAGAGAGGGCAACTCTCGCAAAAACACGTATTGCTTTTGCTTTGACAAAAGCAGACATTTTTTTACGGAACCGTGTTTGCTCCTATCGCATCTTTATAGGGATTTATTACAGATGCTATTTCTGTCTTGAATGCAATGAGGAAAATGCCATGTATGACTTGCTCTAAAAATAGCTTCTTTGCAGGAATTACAAACAGAGGTACAAACTGCGTATACATCGAACCACCCACGCCACTCGCATCATCCATGCGCATGTGTTATCTAGAATGACAAGGTGTTTGATGGAGAAAAAAAATCAACAATTCCTGCGTAAATTCACCCATAAAATGGACTAAACGAGAACGAATAAATAAACGCTACAGGTCCAAATTGTGAGAGAAAATAGAAAAAAACAACACGTGGGATGGTGTGAATGACAACATTGACACTTGCAGACATGCACGTTGTGAAGGCAGATAAAGAATTGTGAGACGTTGCTAAGCCCTCCTGATGGGAAAAGCCTGACTGATCATGTGCCAAATTTTCATGTTATTGGTTCGTATGCTAAAAAGCAACACGAACGAATTTTAACGTAGGAGTACGTTGTTATTGGGATGTAATTTTGCAGGAAGCTCGAGTTTCGAGTTTTGACATTCCAAGACAACAAATATTTTCGTCGTCAGGATCAAACTTTAGAGCACTCAATTGTTGAAAAATCCAGGCAGTCGAACTCGGCATCAGTCCAAAATGACCCCTGAAAGCAAACTCAGATACACCTATGGATCCGTACGCTCCGGGTAACCCTTTCGAGTTATATGAAGCATGATTCATGCCCGGAATCAAACTTACTTAATTTTTCGGGACTCGAATCCTGAAATTCAGTGCTTTGATTGGTCGGACACTATTTCTGGTTTTTGTCGTCAAAATTATATCTTTCATATAGGCAAACTTTATAAAATTCTTAGCATATTTTGTATAATTTGCGGGAAATGGCGGCCGACCAATCAAAACACTGCATTTCAGGATTTGACGGGAATAAAGCGTGGTGCTTCATCCCACTGCTTCACATTGTGCGAGCCCATCTAAACAAACTTCCCAAGTATATAGCACACAATATTGGACCTCGATTGGCCGAATATTGGAGCAATATTGGTTAAATTGGCAAAAATTAGCCAATGAAACCTATATTGGACTGATAGTGGTCCAAGCTTTCTTGGCAATACTGGGCCAATATTGCGCTTTTATTTTGCGTTCAATAGCGGACCTATTGGCCCAAATTTATTTGCCATTGTTGGTTCAGTTACAAATTGAGAACATAAGAGGACCGATATTGGGCCTAAATTTATCCCAATATAATATGGCCCATTTATTGTAATCCATAAATTGACAATTACGGCAAAATGTTAACATTACAATATTGTGTTAAAATGCATTCCTGCCTAAATTCTCCAACATGTAAGATATCACTAACCTTATATAATCCCAAAACCATATAATTCCACATAACTTCAAATTTAAATGGGTATATATGGCTTTCTCCAACTGCTAACAAATACAGAACTAAAACTATGTATAAAAATTCCCAAGAACAAACTGCTGGATGGGCTGAGTCTCGTAGCTAGGGCTTATGGCCCTTTCCTTTTTAAAAGGTAGTTTATAAGACCTGTCCACATGAATGTCTACATTTTATATTAAATTCTACAAGTTTTATTCATTGCTTAATTTTGTGAAAAGCGATCTCGAGATTACATTTCCTCTCTAGGCATTAGTCTTTTGAAGTCAACTATTAAAAGTAAATGCGTACCAGCTTTTGAATAATATCCATAATATAAGGTGAAGGTAAAAATGGGAAAAAGGAGAAGTCAAAGAAGCAAAGAATGAATGGTAAAAGGTAGCATTATAAATTGGGACAGGGTTTTTTTAAACATTCACGTCATTGGTTCCATATTACGAGTAATTTGACTTTGGAATAAGCCTATGCTATTGGAAATTATCCTTAATCCAATTCAGCACCTCTTGGTGTCGCATGATAGTTTAGCAATGCACTTCACCATGGTCTTATCCTTATAATAAAAAAGCCATCGTTTTAATCATAAAAGAAGGTCGTATTGGAAAACTATTGCCTAAGGCTAAAACACTACCAATCGAAATAAAGCTAATTTAATTTAATGATGTTTGATGTTAGCCGAGACAAGGGAATAAACGTCTGATAAATTTAATAATATCGATTTAGCCTCATACAAAATAAAAATTCTCAACTAACATTAAGATAGTTCTTACAGATACCGTAATCTGTGCATGGCCAAATATGGGTCCAAAATCCACCAGGTTTACAAATTATCGTTTAACACCTACACGTATTTGTTTAATTTTTGTTCACAACTTGGTAATTAGATTCTATGAGAAAGTCATTAGTGCCTTGAACACGACGTATTAGTTTAAATATTTTCGTTGGACCCCATGTTATTGGAAAACAACAGTTGTCATCTTAGGTAAGAAGTGAAACTGTTCAAATAGCCTTACTATATCACCCACGCTTATACAGATGTTATCCAGATGTTACGTTTTGAAAAAAAAAAAATTCTGGCAACCCACTTCGATGCCAATTACATAATAAGCTAGATATCTACATCAGTGCCAATTGCAATAGCAATACACGTAATTTCAAGGCATGGAATATAATAGAAAATGTAATTGCATTTTACCAGGCTTCCTGATTAGAAGTTGCTTATGGTTAGATATGGCACATATGTTATGAAGATGCAATGGCATGTCCAATTTCAGCCCTGACTTATGGTAGATCAAACATGAATGTATTTTATATGACTGTACGAATCACATAATAATTTCATCAAATATGTAGTTCAGTGACGCTGAAAAGGACAGAGGGTTCGCTACTTCCAGGTAGTGCGCTATATAGAGTGACGCTATTTACAGGTTTTAATGTATTTTTGTTCCTATAAATACTTTCAGCCATTTACATGTACATATTAAGATACCTACTATTTCAAGCTTACCAGAAAGAAAGCTAACAAATACTAATTAAACACTTCAACATTTGTCAGCATTTCTCATTCCATGTGCTTCTTATAATTTCATTTCCGTTAAAATATGCCTTAACAATCACCTTCATCAAAATGACTAAGACCTTCTTCACACCAACGTTGATGTAGATCAACTGATGTGGATCAAGAAAACTTTTGCGTGTTAATTCACACCGCAGAACTCAGTTAAACTGGTCACATGACCTATAGTACACAGAGCACAGTATACTAGGTCATGTGACCAGCTTAACTGAGTTCTGCGGTGTGAGTTAACACGCAAAAGTTTTCTTGATTCACATCAGTTCTACATCAACGTTGGTGTGAATCAGGTGTAAGAGAATGCAATTCAATTAATTTTTTAAACAAATACTAATCAAAAACTTGTTAATTCACAAAGGCAATTGATCGCTGGAAGGCACAGACGCTCCAGAGTACGTTAACAACAACCTCGACCAAAACACATTTTGAGTCATGGTGGCAAAGTGGCTTTTTATTCAGCAAGTATTCAGAAACAAGATGACCAAACCAGCAAAATCAGTTGAACGAGTATACGGATTTTCCGGAAAGAAAAAAACTGTTCACTACGTCCAATGAAGATTCCAATCATTGATCCACATCGTCATATACGCACAGAGTGCAGAGTCCTTGATAATTGCACGGTATCATTTTCCTCTACATGTCCATCCATTGCTAAGAAAAACAACTCGATGGCCGCATTTTTTTTTTTTTTCATCAAATCCATTTACTTATAATTCATGGCCCTCCAGGAGAGATTCCAAGCCCATTAATTTCAATCGATTTCAAGTACAGACCAGAAAAATGACAACGATGGATGCTTCAAACATCTTCTCCAGCCCTATTATTGTCGCTCTCCCTCTCAAAAGTCATCAGAGGAAGTAAAAAAAGAATAACGTTCCATAAGAAATGGCAAATATTTTTTGACGGACAAAAAGCCATCTAAGATCGTTCAACGATGTTATATCCAAACGACCTCAGGCAGGTATACGCAAAAAAACAGTGTGTTGAAAAGCTATGTGGAAGCAAATATAGACTATTGCAATGTTATCTCCGGATATTGGAAATTTGAGTTAAATATGCACTTACCAGGCACATCTAAACCGTTCTTCAGTATAACATCGAAAAAAACTAAAAAAAAATTGTCATTACCTTACTTTACTGCACAATCCCACGAATAAGCTGGATTCAAACTAGTGGTCCTAAGAATAAAAATAAATTCAAATTAATGAAAAATCGTTGAGTACTTGAAATATCAACATAATGAAAAAAGCAATTTTTAGATTGATTGAGATAAATAAACTAAGCAGTAATGTATTTTTTGACATTCCGAATCTTTCAAAGATCTACATGTTCAGTACATATATAGGCCCTATCTTGCATGCGTTATAAATATTGGTTGTTGTGCATTTAAAATTGTGCTCACGTCACTAATATTATATTCACGATAAGATTAGTTTTCGATTAGTTGACGGAGGCTGAAGTGGGCAGGCCAAACTTATGATATTCTGTATTGTGGTGCCAATGATTATGCTGTAATGGCGCTTCATCTATTAGCGTTAATTTCACATGTAAAGATGGGGCAACTTCGCAGACAAGAAGTATTGTGTCAGTCAAACAGGAAATTGGCTCCTATTAGCTTCCGTATTTACCAAATCACCCATATTCAGTATTAGAAAATCTTAAATACATGAAATTTACAAAAAAATCAAAGTGCATGTAATTTAATACAGAATTTCACAAGCGTGTTTTTTTCCCCAGCGTGAGAGCACCTATTAAATCAAGGCTTACAAGTTACAACAATGCAACGTGAGAATATAAGTTCCAGAAATGGCGCCACTATTCATAGCATCGCATCCTATCCTGTTCATACAGCGCCATCCAAAGAACAATAGAGAAAACTAACGTTAATGCGGAAAATTTGATTTTACGAATTCTTATTGCATGAGCCTTTTTATCAAATTTTTAAAGTTAATCGCATATATTTTGATTAAAACCTTTCGAGATGGTAAGGGGTCGTCCATAATTGACGTCACGCACTAGGGGGGAGGGGGTCACATATTTGTGACGATGTGTGACAAGGGGGAGGAAGGTTTTAGAAATGTGACGCCACATCAAAAAAGCATAATGCGCTACTTTAAATAACAAGTTTGATCAAAATATTTTGCAAATTTCAGTTTTCGATTGCCTCCTTTTTAATACATGTTTTCTCCTGCAATATCAGAGTGCAGTGACCCACTATACATACATATAGATTGCAATGACATGTAATAACCAGTTTTCGAGGGGGGGGGGGGGAAGAACAGAGCTTTGTGACGTCATATTTGAGGGGGTCTGACTTTTTGTGACCAAGTGTGGCATGGGGGGGCAAGGCAAAAATCTGCCAAAATCGCGTGACGTCATTTATGGACAGCACCCAAGTAGGCCTATATCTCATGCATGCAGGATTATTTCTAGAACTTATTATACGAACATTTACATAGCCTATAATTTTGCCACCACTTTCGACTAGAATGCACAGACATTCTAGGGTCCCTAATTTTATTTTTCCCGCCATCTTGTAGTTTTTCCAAAAATGAAGCGCCACAATAAAGTACCATTTCGAAGTAGTATATTCAACCGATAGATGACGCCAGAGGATCTGACCAGGTCCTTTCGCTTAGTATGTCTAAAAGAACGATCATCCAGCTACTAGATGGCGTGTAAGAGAGTCCAAACAGTTTATACAGCGGACAAAAATCCCAGGCACCCTAATGTCCAGACAATTTGCTTGTAGAGCTAAACTTCACCATCTCTTCGTTGTACGAGGAAATGCATAATAAAAAAGCAGCCGCCTATTCCTCGCATTTTATGGCACGAAAGTAATTGTCATAATAAAACATTATGGCATGGAATGTACGCAAGAATAAAGAGGAAGATGGATAAAATGAGCCGAGATAAAGGGCTGACCAAAAAGTTTAGAGTGAAAAGGTCATTCAGTTGGAACGAAAATTGGTTACAAATTCGCGTGCATTCAGTTCATGTATTCACCATCTCTAGATTACAATAACCCCTGCTACAATCAGTTAAATAAATATATATTTGCTGTAATCAAGTAGTGAAGTCATTTGTTTTATTTATAAAAATTAATATTCTTGTAAACTCATCCCTTCGCTAATGAAAAATCAGGCAATCACTGCTAGCATTAAAGCCATGCTGGGAAGCTTCCTCTTCATTGGAAGTGGTCAGTTTAGATTCTACCTGGAAATATGTCAAGAGTTAAAAAACGCAATAAATAAAAAATGATTGAGAATATTTTTAACAAGATTTATAGTCATCGATTTCTAAGCCTTAAACGTTTTTTTTTTTCTAACTTTTTTCCATTTTTAAATTTTTAAGAATTTTTCAAACATAGTTTTAAATTATAGTAATGTATAAAATAAGTTTCGTATAATTTGAATTATTTAATACCCAGCAAAATTAAATTTCACTGGAAACTTAAATTGATCATAGTAAAAGATTTTTTATAAAATGGGGGGAGAGTTTCCCGTATAGATTTACAGTAATACATGTCAAAGTGAGCACCTCTATATAGTGTCCACTTGTACACAGTGACCGAATTTGACCATTTTATGGGTGATTACCTATTTTTACTGCATTATGTGTTTCAGAAATTTATTAGATCATATTCAAATAATAACAATTTATGCTTACATATTTTATTTTTAGTTTTGCATTATGACAACGTTGATTAACTTTTAGATTGTAAGGTCAAGAATTAACACGCACGTTACAATAAATACTTTCAAAAGATCCCAGGTTGAAAATATATTTAAGAAGACTAAAGTAGACCAATACGATTGGTACTTTATGTATAGTGTAATGTCACACTTTTTCATGCTAAATTTGGATTACCACAAAATATACGCAACAAGTGTTAAAAGTAAAAATTTGGAAAAAACACGTATTCCCAAATGATGCAAGAATTTTTTTTTCTAATATAGGCTACTACATGTACACAGTAATATTACATGGACTTAACAAAATTGAATCAAATATAACAAGCCAAAATACTTATTAAATCGCAAAACAGGTACGATTAGCTACTTAAATACATTTAACAGGAATTACCTTTCCAACCCAATTGTGCAATTTTAAATATCCCAAGGGAAATATATTAAGTGGTTGCATAGAAAAAAAAAAAACAATTGAAAATATGAGCAATCTTGGAACATGCTAATGAGACTATTGATACAATGCTAATGATGCTACGTGAGACAAGCATAGTAATTAAAATTAATAAGACCGCAATATCATAATGAAGCTACATATATGTAAGACAAACAAAAGCAATAGGACCAAATAATACCCCAATATCAAATAGATCCTTAATATTAAGACTGAGTCTATCATGAGGTTCCACTTTATAAAGAAGATACTCAACAAAATTTATAATTTTCAATTGGGAAAGCAATGGGATCTTCCATAATCTTATTAACAATGGGGAATCATACAAAGAGATCAACCTCTCACCTCCATGTCAAATTAAAACTCACAGTACCTTAATTATGACCAACTAAAATATAGCTTCACAGTTCACACCAGAATACACGACGACTAGCTTCGAAGCATAAAATACAACAAAACGACAAAATGCCAAAGCCATTCAAGATCTCAATTCTGTATAGGCATCAAACAACTTTGTGGTTTTCCCTTTAATCTTGCATTTTCCCCTCTTCCAATCCTTCGAGTGAACGACATAAAAATGCACTTTTGGAGCCGGGGTATGCTTTGCAGCAACAAATCAATCAAACCGTGATTGCATACATTTGATTGTTTAGGCTGTAACAACCTGCCCTCCAACTGAAATCCCCTGCAAATTTCCCATCGTTTTTAGTATATTTTTTTTTTACCAGAGCGATTAGGATTCCAGACCTCTCCCTCCATCCCCATCCAGTACACTTACATATTTATATGAATTGATTTGAAGAAAAAGAAAAAAAAGAATCGATTTTGCTAGCTGCCATTATGCAATTTGATCAAATATTGATTTGCTTTTTTAACAGACTGTCGTCGTTAGATGGTTTTATAGCCGTGCGGTGACATCGACTGAATGTTAAGTAGACAATGGCGGACTTATAGAAAAAATTGAAAAATTAACGGAATTAAAACTAATCAAAACCCTTCATTGCTTTACATTTAGATGTCTAGAGTTAGTGCCATGAATGATTAGATGAAATCTTCTTTTCACATCTGCAACATGATTGGTCAAAGCACCTGTCAATCTTGGACAATAAAGACCTTTTATGCCAGTGGCACATACTTTGCTGAATGTTGGAATATCAGATTAAGGTGTCAAGTTCTTGACACGGGTCTTAAATAAATAATTTGAACAAACATATGCTAGATTTTGTAAAGTAGATTTAAAGACGATGATGTATAGAAGTACAAATGTTGAACCCCAGATCTCCAAATCGTATGATGAAGTTTCAGCAAGTTGTGCTTAGAACATGCAATGCTTACTTATCATGTATTGCACATTGGCAATAAGTTTGTTAACAGTACATGTTGTGTATATTATAGGAAATATAAAGTGAACAACATTTGGGCAATCTACATTAAGTAGATTTTTTCAAAAAATGCATCCATGTATACCCATTAATAAAAGGTTTTAAAAAGAAAGAATAATGGTAAGCTTTTGATAGGTTTGATACAGTAAATACTGTTTACAAAGTTTAAGACAAGGCATGTACACAGTATAATCTGAAATCTTGGTAAATAAAAGTAATTTGCTCCACAATGCATCAAAAATCACTTACTTAACAAACAAATGCATGAAGTAGATTTCCAAATGCATTGAATAGTATTTATTTGAAGCATTTCAAAACAATATTTGCCAAGCTAGAAAGGCCTATGCCCTTGAAAATATAAAATTATGGGTTTGGACATCAAGTGTTTACAATTGGAAACTTATAGGTCTGAAGGGAAGTCTGGGATCACTGAAAGTCCAATTAAATTATAGGAACACCTGTGATTTAGATTGATCGGTTTGCTGATAAGGTTCCGAATGATGTGTTAAATCGTGCGTGAGCTTATACATGTATACTTAAACTGAAATGTTGTGCTTTGTATGACACTGATAAAATGAACTTCTTTGTAGCTCACGAGGAACTGAATTTATCAGAAAGTCAGTCACCTCTAATATGACAAGTTTCTCAACCCTAGCGACAGTGATCTTAAAGACATTTCTCTTAGATTAAGACCACAGTTATTCCCAAATAACATCGTATCTGCAATGTAATTACTAGGCGTCAAACCAGAGGAACATAATCATCTTAAATGAAAACACTGTCATTGTAATCATCATTCGATTTGATGGCTTTTCAATATGATCGATTGGTATATTTATCCAAAAGTAAGACTAATGGGAATGTTTGGCCAATGGCAAGAAATCTATAGTAATTGGTTGGAAAAATCAAGAACTCCCTAGGAATGCTTGTCGAACAGCAAGAACTCCATAGGAATGCTTGTCCAACAGCAATAACTCTATAGGGTGTTTGGTCGAAAAGCAATTTTTATCGAAATGCAAGATCCTTATAAAATGTTTGTCCAATAGCAAGAAATATACGGCATTCTTTTATCAAAAAACAAGGACTGTATAGAAATGTTTAATCCAATGACTTAAACTCTGCAAATTTTTGTCAAAGACCAAGAACTCTATAGGATGCTTCATGCTTGGTAAGAAAGCAAGACCTGTAAAGAATGTTTGTCCAAGAACAAGGGCTCTGTATGGGATTTACTGTCCAAGAGCACAAACTCTATAGGAATGTTTGGCCAAGAACTATATATAAATGTTTAATCGATGGCTTAAACTCTTAAAAATGCTTGTTCAAGAACAAGAACTCTAGGATGCTTGGCTAAAAAGCAAGTACTGTTAAGAAGGTTTGAAAAAGAATTTTCAAGGTATGATTGATCAAAAACTTTCAAGGAATCTTTGACCTAGAACTCTCAAGGAATGTTTGACCTAGAGCTCTCAAGGAATGCTTGATCAAGTACTCAAGGAATGTTTCACCAAGAACTCTCAAGAAATGCTTGACCAAGAACTCTCAAGGAATGTTTCACCAAGAACTCAAGGAATGCTTGACCAAGAACTCAAGGAATGTTTGATCAAGAACTCTCAAGGAATGTTTAACCAATCATCATTCGATTTGATGGCTTTTCAATATGATCGATTGGTATATTTATCCAAAAGTAAGACTAATGGGAATGTTTGGCCAATGGCAAGAAATCTATAGTAATGGTTGGAAAAATCAAGAACTCCCTAGGAATGCTTGTCCAACAGCAAGAACTCCATAGGAATGCTTGTCCAACAGCAATAACTCTATAGGGATGTTTGGTCGATAAGCAATTTTTATCCAAATGCAAGATCCTTATAAAATGTTTGTCCAATAGCAAGAAATATACGGCAAAGAAATGTTTGACCAAGAAGAACTCAAGGGATATTTGACCAGAACTGTATAGAAATGTTTAATTAATTAATGGCAAGAACTCTTAAAAATGCTATAGCATTTTTAAGAGTTCTTGTCTAAGTTATAGTCTAAGAGCAGACTCTCTATAGAAATTACTGTCCAAGAGCACGTATAATATATGTCCAAGATCACTATAGGAATATTTGGCCAAAAAAGCAAGAACTATAATGTTTATCCAAGGAAAAGGATTCAAAGGAACATTATGACAAACAACAATGAGGAAGACCAAAAAATTAAGTTAATGATGCATAGTTTGTCAACCACGTACGTCAGTAAGAAAGAAATACCAATTCCTCTACAGTGCTCCAGTCTGCGCTAGCACCTTGATGAGTCGATTGCAATGCCAAATCCCTCACGGCCCCCAAACAGAATTTCCTTCTACAGCCTACGTTCGATTGGATAGCGTGGGAACCTCTCGTTCCATCTGCACACATTCGCCTCCGAACCTCTGAAAACGTGGGCTCCATAAAGAGCGTTTAACCTTTCGGATGCTGTCACATTCATTGAGCGGAGGAGGTCCATCGCCACATCTGTTTATTGACGGAAGAACAATCCTGCACTCGGCGATAGGTCCTATGGCATCGTATCGCTGAAACAACACATGGCCACGGCCGTTAATGCCAACCCACGAATTTCGCCTGCGGTAAATGCTGCAGAGGAGGATCTCTGAAATTCATTTTTCCACGTGTAATTGGTGGGGAAGGAGGGAAGCCGTAGAAAAATGCAACTGCTATGCAAGGCGGGGATGGTGGAAGGGTGAGGACCCTTGGGGAGCAAGGGAAACAGTTACAACACTAGAGCTTCATCGAGTGCAGGGTCGGGGGTTGAAATCGAAATTGAATCTCGATTACAACCGGGGGAAATCTACGCATGCATTCGCATTAATTTCAGTTGCAGATAGCCTAATTCGGTCCCCCAACGTAAAGAGCCATTAATTTCACGAGCTACGTATACGCTAGGCCAATTCCGTTTACTCGAGGTTGCGTTTATTAATTCGATATTTCAGAAAGCGTGGTTGTGGGATGTGAATGTACAGGGCGAAGCATGAGTCGTTCATCATTAACACTTTGACATGATCATCATTGGGAGGAATATCCTTACGTTTTAGAGAATGTTTAGCTAAAAAGAATTAACTTTATGAAAGTTTGGACAAGCATAGAGGGATTGGGCAGGTTTCTTTTTATTTTAACGAAAGCGATAAACGTTCACACTATTACGCATGCGCATCAATAAGTTATGCGCCGTAAAAGTTGTCGTGCTCCTCAAAGACGTTGTGGTATCAAGTTTAACTAATAGAGGGATTGCGCGCGCCTCCCTTAATGCCCCGTCAACTGATTTACCTTAACGAGAACCAAGGTGGATATAGACTGGTGTCTTCACTCGCCCTCCATAGTTGAAGCAAAGCGCGTACCATCCGTAGGTGGCGCTGTCATCCAATTACTCCCATGCATCTTGCACTGCCATAGCCAGACATGTTAATTACAGTACGCGAGTATATACGTCTATTTTTTGTAAATAAATTTAATTTTTTATTTATTTGTTAGAATATTTATTTTTGATGATTAAAGGCTGAACAGAATTT